>JAVKPL010014207.1:0-79795 GCA_032173675.1 Gastrolobium villosum
CCTGTCAGTTTGTACTTATCCGACTTCGAGTAATGAAGTCCTTGCGAGATTGTTCCATGAACATATCTTAAAATTCTCTTTGCCGCCTTCCAATGAGTATAGCTCGGCTCTTCCATAAATCGGCTTATTATTCCAACACTCAGACACAGATCCGGTCTCGTACACGTCAAGTACCTTAGACTTCCAACAAGACTCCGATAAACACTCGGATCTACCTTTTCACCTCCATCATATCTTGAAAGTTTAACACCGGGTTCCATAGGGGTTGAAACCGGGTTACAATTACTCATTTTAAACTTTTCTAAAATTCCTTTTGCATAGGTTTCCTGAGAAACGAAAATCCCAGATTTGTCTTGTCTGACCTCCAAACCAAGAAAATATTTCATCAGACCGAGATCCGTCATCTCGAACTCCTTCGTCATTTTATTCTTAAAATCTTGAATCATCTCTTCATCATTACCCAAGAAAATCAGATCATCAACATATAGAGCAACAAGTAGAATTTTACTTCCCTTTTTCTTCACATAGAGTGCATGTTCATACGGACATTGTTCAAGTCCATCTTTCTTGAAGTAATTATCAATTCTTGTGTTCCAGGCTCTTGGGGCCTGCTTCGATCCATACAAAGCTTTCTTCAGTCTCAACACTTTTCTTTCTTGTCCTGCTTTCATGAATCCCGGAGGTTGTTCCAGATACACCTCCTCTTCGAGTACTCCATTTAAGAATGCCGACTTCACATCCATCTGATAGATCGGCCATCCGAACTGGGCTGCTTGAGAAATTAACAGCCTGATAGTCTCCATTCTTGCTACGGGTGCGAACACCTCGTCATAGTCAATGCCGGCCTTCTGTCTATACCCTTTCGCCACCAGCCGGGCTTTATATCTTCGATCTCCCCCTTAGCATTCATTTTCTTTTTGTACACCCATTCTGCTGGGGCGAGTACGGTGTGGTCAGGAACCGCCTTATCCCATGTTCTTCACAGTACTTCTTGAAAGCTGTTGATACGTACTCCCCACCTCGGTCTGAACGGACCGACTTGATGTACCTCCCAGTACCATTTTCTATCATCACTTTAAAGTTCCTAAATGCCTCTAGCACCTCGGATTTTTCCTTCAAAAAATACTCCCAAGTCTTTCGACTAAAATCATCAATAAACGTGACAAAATACTTCTTACCACTGAATGACCCTGGAGTAATGGGTCCACACAGGTCGGTATGAATTAATTCCAGAGGCTGCCTAGCTCGGTATCTCGCCATCCTTTGGAATGGGCTCCTCGCATGTTTTCCCAATACGCAGTCCTCACAAAAATTTCCTTCAGAGTTAATCTTTGGCAGTCCCACCACCATGTTCTTCTTCATCATCTCGGTCAGACCACCATAATTAAGGTGTCCAAACCGTCGATGCCACAGCGACATTTTATCCTCCACCTCGGCTTGCAGACAACCAACCTCCATACTCCTCAGACTCAACTTGTACATTCTATTTTTCTCCATCTGAACTCGGGCTATCAGACGCCCTTGTTTGTCTTTCAACAGCAGAACTCGGTCTGTCATTAGAACCGAGTAGCCTTTCTCCATCAATTGTCCAATGCTCAGAATATTGCTTTTGAGCTCAGGCACGTAATACACGTCCCGAATTGTACCAATTCGTCCATCTCTTTGCAAGAAACAGATCGTACCTCGGCCTTTCACATCAATTTTGGACGCGTCTCCAAAAGAGACATGTCCAGCTTCCACCGTTCTCAACTCCTTGAACAAATGTTTGTAACCACACATGTGATTACTGGCTCCAGTATCCAGGTACCATTCCGACTCAACCTTCGAGCTAGTTTCACCATGTGCTAACATCAGAACTCCATCTTTTATTTCTCCTTCTGCAGTGAGGTTTGAAGCCTCGTCAACTCTTCTTTCATCTCGGCAATCCTTAGCGAAATGCCCAACTCGGCCACAGTTATAACACTTGTCCGAGTTGCAATCTCTTGAATAATGTCCATACTTCCCACATTTGTAACATTCCACGTTTGTTTGGTTCGTCCATCGACCTCTTCCACCTCGACCACGTCCTCTACCTCTCCAATTTTGCTGACTCGTCTCAGCTCTTTCTTCATGTTTCACCTCCTGACCTCGGCCACGACCTCCTCGGCCACGTCCACCTCGTCCACGACCTCTACCTCGGACATTCTGAGAGTAGAGTGCCTTTTCATCCTTGATATTTGATTTTGACTGAAGTGCTTGCTCCAATGTCTCTTCTTTCTTCTTTTTCTTGCGCTGTTCATGCGCCTCAAGAGAACCTGCTAGCTCTTCAACAGAGAGCGTAGCTAAGTCCTTAGACTCCTCAATTGCACATACCACGTTCTCGAAGTCGTCTGTTAAAGACATCGGAATTTTTTCAACGACTCTGGAGTCGGTCAACACCTCTCCATTTCGTTTCAACTGGTTCACCACGGTTTGAACCCGGGTGATGAAGTCCGACACTCCTTCGGTTTCCTTCATCTTCATCCCCTCCAACTCTCCTCTTAGAGTTTGAAGTCGGACCTGCTTCACACGGTCCGCGCCTTTGTAAGTCGTCTCCAATATATCCCATGCTTCCTTTGCCGTCGTCGCATCTCCAATCTTTTCAAGACCACCGCTTCCTTCAACGGCTTGAAACATCATAAATAGTGCCGCTGCATCCTTTGATCTCAACACACTCAATTGCTTGAGTTGATTTGCTGAATATCCTTCCGTTGTATCAGGTTCTACGAACCCATTTTGCACCAACCCCCAACTGTCATAAGCTCGTAGAAGGGCCTTCATTTGGATACTCCAGTTTTCATAGTTCACCTTTGCCAGGCGGGGCACTGGCAGACTATTACTCATATTTTCCATTGGCTCAAGCTTTGATACCAATTTGTAATTCACAGGTCCTCTAATGGTGTTTCTCACAAACACTCAAACACACAAACAAGTCTCTGAATATACCTCTTACTATTACTGTATATGCCAAGCCACTTTACAATGGTTTACATGGTGCTATTTATAAACATTAGCAAAAGACTAATAACCAACTTAGGAAAACTAAACACAATAAAGACTACTTCATAGAAACTCTAAACTCATTAATGTCCACTAACAAATTCCTAAGGACACATCCCTTCACCATAAGACTCTTTATTTTCTATTTTCTTTAATTAAATAAAGTTTAAACCAACACTAGAGACCGATAATGAAAGACCACATGTTCTGTAAAGACTTATATAAGCTCATTCTAAGTGTTGAGAGGCCTGAAGGAAAGAATGAAAAAGAATGAGAGATTCTAAACAGAAAGATCATTACTATGATAAGAAAATATATAGACAAGAGTTTGTTCCAGCATGTATCCCAGTTCACCAATGTTCATGAGTTGTGGAAGTTGAAGTCTATGATTCTAAAGAAGACTCCAAAAAAAAGGCACATTTGGTGTGTAGCCTTGTGAAGCTTGAATACAAGGACTGTAATTCACAGGTCCTCTAATGGTGTTTCTCACAAACACTCAAACACACAAACAAGTCTCTGAATATACCTCTTTCTATTACTATATCTTTCAAGCTCTACCAACAATGGTTTACATGGTGCTATTTAAAAGCATTAACAAATGATAATGACTACCTAGGAAATCTAAATCATTAATTGTCCACTAACAATTTCCTAAGGGACACACCCCTTCACCACAAACTCTTCATTTTCTATTTTCTTTAATTAAATAAAGTTTAAACCCAACAAAACTCCCCCTTAAACTTTAATATCTCTACCGTCCTTCATTCCCATCTTCTTCTTGCAATTTTCAAACAACAACGTCGGCAGGGGCTTTGTGAAAATATCTCCAACTTGTTCTCGGCTTGCCACATGAGTGAGCTCCACTTTTCCTTTTTTGACTTGATCTCGGATGAAATGAAATCTGACATCAATATCCTTACTCCTCTCATGATTGATCGGGTTCTTTGCTAACTTGATCGCAGATTTGTTGTCAACTCGGATCTCGGTGGGACCGACTTGCTCTTGCTCCAACTTGTTCAATAGATTTCTCAGCCAAATTGCATGACAAACACACCAGGAAGCAGCAACGTACTCGGCTTCACATGTAGATAAAGTCACAATGGGTTCCTTCTTCGATACCCACGTGAAAGCTGTGTTTCCCATGAAAAACACATAGCCAGCCGTGCTCTTCCTGTCATTAACATCTCCACACCAGTCACTATCCGAGTAGCCTGTCAGCTTGTACTTGTACGACTTCGAATAATGAAGTCCTTGCGAGATTGTTCCTTGATCATATCTTAAAATCCTCTTTGCCGCCTTCCAATGGGTATAGCTCGGCTCTTCCATAAATCGGCTTATTATTCCAACACTCAGACACAGATCCGGCCTTGTACACGTCAAGTACCTCAGACTTCCAACTAGACTACGATAAACACTCGGATCTACCTTTTCTCCTCCATCATATCTTGAAAGTTTAACGTCGGGTTCCATGGGGGTTGAAACCGGGTTGCAATCGCTCATTTTGAATTTTTCTAAAATTCCTTTTGCATAGGCTTCGTGAGAGACGAAGATCCCGGATTTGTCTTGTCTGACCTCCAGACCAAGAAAGTATCTCATTAGACCGAGATCCGTCATCTCGAACTCCTTCGTCATTTTCTTCTAGAAATCTTGAATCATCCCTTCATCATTACCCAAGAATATCAGATCATCAACATATAGAGCAACAAGTAGAATTTACCTCATTTCTTCTTTACGTAGAGTGCGTGTTTATATGGACATTGTTCAAGTCCATCCTTCTTGAAGTAATTGTCAATTCTTTTGTTCCAAGCTCTTGGGGCCTGCTTCAAACCATACAAAGCTTTCTTCAGTCTCAATACTTTTCTTTCTTGTCCAGCTTTCATGAATCCCGGAGGTTGTTCCAGATACACCTCCTCCTCGAGTACTCCATTTAAGAATGCCGACTTCACGTCCATCTGATAGATCAGCCATCCAAACTGGGCTTCTTGAGAAATTAACAGTCTGATTGTCTCCATTCTTGCAACGGGCGCGAACACCTCATCATAGTCAATGCCGGCCTTCTGTCTATACCCTTTCGCCACCAGCCGGGCCTTATATCTTTCGATCTCCCCCTTAGCGTTCATTTTCTTCTTGTACACCCATTTCACATCAATAGGCCGACTTCCTTTGGGCAGCTCGGCTAGCTCCCACGTCTTGTTCTTTTCTATTGCTTTAATCTCCTCCTCCATGGCTGATTGCCATTTCTCATCTTGGATTGCTTTTTCAAAATTTTCTTCTTCAGAATCTGCCAACAAACATATAGGTGTGCTTCGCTGGTGGAATCATACAGATTTTGTAGACTCCTCATCCTTGGTTGTCTCAACTCTTCTTCACCATCAGAGACTTCAGGGTTTGCCGGGATATGGGTCGAAGGTTGTCCGACCTCAATTGATCTATTTTCGGGTTCCACATTGGCCCCGGATGGACTACTCCAGTCCCAAGCATCTTCTTCATTCACCTTCACATCTCAGCTAACCAACACCTTTTTATTGACGGGATCCAACAACTTGTACCCCTTTGTCTTCTTATCATATCCAATAAACGCAAACTTCTTACTCTTATCTTCAAGTTTCGTTCTGAGCTGGTCCGGTATGTGTGCATATGCAACACTACCAAAAATCTTGAAATGAGCCACTGATGGCTTTAGACCACTCCATGCTTCTTGTGGGGTTTTATCATTCACACTTGAATGCGGACATCTATTTTGTACGTACACAGCACATTGTACGACTTCTCCCTAAAACTCCTTAGGCATATTCTTAGTCTTCAACATATAACGCACCATATCCAAGATAGTTCGGTTCTTTCTCTCAGCAACTTCGTTCAGCTGGGGCGGGTACAGTGCGGTCAGGAACCGCCTTATCCCATGTTCTTCGCAATACTCCTTGAAAGCTGTCGACACGCACTCCCCACCTCGGTCTGAACGGACCGACTTGATGTATCTCCCAGTTGCATTCTCTATCATTACTTTAAAACTCCTGAATGCCTCTTGCACCTCGGATTTTTCCTTTAAAAATACACCCAAGTCTTTCGACTAAAATCATCAATAAAAGTTAAAAAATACTTCTTACCACTGAAGGACCCAGAGTAATGGGTCCACACAGGTCGGTATGTATTAATTCCAGAGGCTGCTTAGCTCGGTATCTTTCCATCCTTTGAAACGGGCTTCTTGCGGGCTTACCCAGCACACAGTCTTCACAGAACTTTCCTTCAGAATTTATCTTTGGCAGTCCCACTACCATGTTCTTCTTCTTCATCTCGGCTAGACCACCGTAATGAAGGTGTCCAAACCGTTGATGCCACAGAGACATCTTATCCTCCACCTCGGCTTGCAAACAGCCGACCTCCATGCTCCTTAAACTCAACTTGTACATTCTGTTTTTCTCCATCTGAACTCGGGCTATCAGACGCCCTTGCTTGTATTTCAATAGCAGAACTCGGTCTTTCATTAGAACCGAATAACCTTTCTCCATCAACTGACCAATGCTCAGAATATTGCTTTTGAGCTCAGGCACGTAATACACGTCCCGGATTGTACCAACTCGTCCATCCCTTTGCAAGAAGCAGATCGTACCACGACCTTTCACATCAATTTTGGACGCATCTCCAAAAGAAACATGTCCTGCTTCCACCGTTCTCAATTCTTTGAACAAGTGTTTGTAACCACACATGTGGTTACTGGCACCAGTATCCAAGTACCACTCCGTCTCAACTTGGAGCTAGTTTCACCATGTGCTAACATCAGAACTCCATCTTTTATTTCTCCTTCTGCAGTGAGGTTTGAAGCCTCGTCAACTCTTCTTTCATCTCGGCAATCCTTAGCGAAATGTCCAACTCGGCCACAGTTGTAGCATCTGTCCAAGTTGCAATCTCTTGCGTAGTGACCATACTTGCCACACTTATGAAATTCTACATTACTTTGGTTCGACCACCGACCTCTTCCACCTCGGCCGCGTCCTCTACCTTTCCAGTTTTGCTGACTCGTCTCAGCTCTTTCTTCATGTTTCACTTCCTGACCTCGGCCTCGACCACCTCAGCCATTTCCACGTCCACCTCATCCGCAACCTCTACCTCGGATATTCGGAGAGTATAGCACCTTTTCATCCTTAATTGTTGCTTTTGTCTGGAATGCTTGCTCCAGTGTCTCTTCCTTCTTTTTTTCTTGCGCTGTTCAAGCGCCTCAAGAGAACCTGCTAGCTCTTCAACAGAGAGCATAGCCAAGTCCTTAGACTCCTCAATTGCACATACCACGTTTTCGAAGTCGTCGGTCAACGACCTCAGAATTTTTTCAACGATTCTAGTCTCAGATAATTCCTCTCCATTCTGCTTTAACTGATTCACCACGGCTTGAACTCGGGTAATGAACTCGGATACACCCTCTGAATCTTTCATCTTTATTCCTTCCAACTCGCCACGCAGAGTTTGAAGTCTGACCTGCTTAACTCGGTCAGCTCCTTTATAGACATTCTCCAAAATGTCCAACGTTTCCTTTGATGTCGTCGCACTTGTTATCTTCTCAAATCTGGACTCATCTACAGCTCGGAACAACATGTATAAGGCAGCCTTGTCCTTCGCATGCGTCTCTTTCAACGCCTTGGTTTGAGCTGCTGAAAATACTGCAGTGGTTGCAGGTTTTGCAAAACCTTCATGGACAACCTCCCAAGCATCCTGGGATCCGAGCAGAGCCTTCATCTGAATGCTCCAATTCACATAATTCGCCTTTGTCAGGCGAGGCAACGACATACTGGAAGTGCTGTCACTCTCCATAGCACTGATACCAATTTGTAATTCACAGGTCCTCTAATGGTGTTTCTCACAAATACTCACACACAAACAAGTCTCTGAATATACCTCTTTCTATTACTGTATCTTTTAAGCTCTACCAACAATGGTTTACATGGTGCTATTTAAAAGCATTAACAAATGATAATGACTACCTAGGAAATCTAAATCATTAATTGTCCACTAACAATTTCCTAAGGGACACACCCCTTCACCACAAACTCTTCATTTTCTATTTTCTTTAATTAAATAAAGTTTAAACCCAACAAGGAGGACATGAGTATGATTAGGCACCTCAATGCATATAAAGGTGTTGTAAATTAGTTGTCTAAGGCTGAGATGAAAATTGATGACGAGCTTTAAGCTCTACTACTCCTTAGATTGCTACTAGAGAGCTTCTAGTAGCTTGGATACTCTAGTAGAAACTTTGAGCAACTTGACTCTTTATGTAACACCCCGTTCTAGAACCGGTTTGTTAACATTACGTATGACATTATGCGCATTTATAATCACAAGATTGAATTAAAATACAGATAAACTTTTTCCTTTATAATTCCTGAACGTTTTTGTTTAAAACCAATTCCGTAATTAAAAAAATTCAATAATATGATCATAACTTAAACTATATGTGGAGTTCCTTTTTTTTAAGTTTTATTCAGAACATACGTTGTTCCCATAGTGTGCCATGTAGTCCCCTTAGACCATCAAGGCTAAAAACTCATTTTTGTTGTTGTTCAACACTAAACACCTCCACTTTTTAGTCACCTAAGAAATTTTATACTACTTATATGATTCTCATCTTCCAATATGTTATATATCTCTTCTTTATCTACGCGTAGGTTCAAACTACGCTCAAATTGGAGCACTGTAGCCCGAGTTATGAATTTTCTACGAAACGAGTGCGAAACCGACTGGTCCCGGCGCGATTTGCGCCAACTCCAGCACGAGTTGCGCCACGAAACAGAAGCTTTCGAGCATTATGGCGCGAGGTGCTCCAAGGTTGGCGCCAAGGGCGCCAGCTGGTGTTTTCCCACTCTGTCTTGGCGTGGTTTGCGCCAACAACGGCGCCAAGTGCGCCAGGTTCTGAAGATTACCAAGCCTTAGTATTTTACCTCTAACTAGAGTTGTACTTGTCCGACTGACTCAATCTTGGTCTCGTTGGAAAGCTAAGAAAAAGATCTACAACTTCCATTAAGACACAAGGATATGAAAATTGGGCAAGACATGTTATCTTTATTTTTACATGGATTTTCAACCTAAAGGTCTTATTTCACCTAATTGACAACACATAATCCTTTCAATAGATGATTCCTAGTTCTTTCTAGGTACTCATACACTAAGAGAAGCATGCATACCATTCATCATACATAATTCTCAATTAATTACAATATTACATCATTGCAACATGTCTTAATTACAATTCATGGGACTTAGATACAAAACACTATGATCAAATCTTTGGCTCCCATCAACAAAAGGGTACCAAGAGAGATGAGCATAGGCTAAGTCCATCAAAATAGAAGATGACATACATATAGCAATTGGCTTTCAAATGTAAATCCTATACATGGTACTAATACATGTCATATATATAGTCCAAAAGAATGCAACATCTTCATGCATCTACTAATCCAAGTGTGGCCACTTGCCATCAGAGGCTCCTGCAGCATCCTTACCTGAAAGGGTGTCCCCACAACACGGCGTGAGATATACGATTATATCACAGTAAACCAGGGGCCCTTGCAGCATCTCTCCACCCCACAGTTCAATCATAGTGTAATAGCAATAACAATAAATAATACAGTAAATACACATCCATGCAGTGTGTAAACAAACATCTCCAGGAAAAATCCCTCGAGCTCTTGCTGTCCTAAGGATACTCAGATGCAAATAGTCCTACTGGCCAGCTAAACTACCAAGTATGATTTACGCATCGTCATGCAACATACCAACATAGGGAAACACATCCTATGCCACACCAAATGCATACACATACGTATAACAAAACATTAAACTATTTCATTGCATTTATATACACTATCAACAACTACTACCCATTCAGGGCTTGGGGGAACAATTAAGGGAATTACACCCAAGGTCCGAAGGCTTACCTCAAGCTTCCAATTCAGCCTTTGTTCTTCACCAATCTCCACAATACTCTACTCCAAAAATAAACACCTATTCCAAGGAGCTAATCGAGCTCCATAGCTTGCTCTAATGGTTGGTGAATCTAGGTGGGTCCAAATGCCTCAATCCTAGACATCACATGGACACAATCAATATTCAACCAAACCAAACCATTGATCACAATTGCAAGAAAACCCACAATCAAGTATATAATCTTACAATTTTTCAAGCATAGTCATATAACTATCTAGGCTCATTTTCACCGATTAAATGTCATTCCTAGCATTTTTCACAACACACACTAAGCCTCATTCTTCCTCGAACATAGTCAATTTACTCACATTATCATAAAACCCCAAAACACTATTCATCAAAACCTAAATCATGCAAAACTCAAGGAATTTGTGTGAAAGAGAGTGGAAAACTCACCACAATGGACCACACAACAAGGAATGGTTGTTCCTCAAGCTTCCATGGAGGTAGAAGCTCACAAATCCCTCAACTTTCCATGTGGGTTGGATTTTTGGGGAATGAAATCTCTCTCCACAAAGACTCCCACTCAAAACCAAGCTTAGATTAAGGATGAGAGGAAGATTCTAAGTGATTTAGGCTTTTGAATCAACGAAAACAATAGCTTATAAGAATTAATTGGTACTACCTATACTAACAAGATGCATCTACTTTTCGGTAGCCCAGAATGGAAGAACTCCATAGTTAAGCGTGCTTGACTTGGAAAAATTCTGGGATAGGTGACCTCCTGAGAAGTGTGCGAGTGAGGACAAAGCACGCTGAAAAGTCTCATGTTATTGTGTGGGATAGTCGTTAATCCTTGCAAGTTGCCAGGCGTTACAAGTGGTATCAGAGCCGGGCCTCTCTTCTAGTAGGGTGTGGTTCGAGGACGAACCAGGCAAGAAGTTGGTGGGCATGTAACATCCCGGGGGCTGACGAGGGCGGGGAGTGATCGCCGGTGCGAAAGGGCACAAACAAGGAGCGGCTCCTGGCAGGCTTCTAGGGACGGGGGTACATGAATGAATCGAATCAACACCCGAAAGAGAGGGATTCCAGAGACTGTGCTGGTATGGGACGGTACTATTAGGAATAACTTATAAGAATTAATTGGTACTAACTATACTAACAAGATGCATCTACTTTTCGGTAGCCCAGAACGGAAGAACTCCTTAGTTAAGCGTGCTTGACTTGGAGCAATTCTGTGATGGGTGACCTCCTGGGAAGTTTCCCTGGGAAGTGTGCGAGTGAGGACAAAGAACGCTGAAAAGTCTCGTGTTAGTGTGTGGGGACAGTCGTTGATCCTTGCAAGTTGCCAGGCGTTAAACTTTAAGGAAGATTGACAATGGACTTTGTGACAAACAACGTCCTGAATGAAGAGTCTAGGAGAAGAGAACGACGTATCCAACATGTTTGAGGCGAAAGTTGTTGAGAACAAATAAAGATTCGACTATCGAGGGCGTAGTAAAAGCCGGGGTCATGGCAAATCTAGAGGTCGATTGAGGCCAAAGTACAAGCTGACATGCTTATACTGTGGGAAGCCAGGACATAAAAAATTTGATTGTCGATTCTAAAGAGAGATCAAAAGAATGACAATGTCAAGTCGGACCAGTTAAAGCCAAAGAAGAAAGAAAGCAAAAACACCACTGCGGTGGTTGGAAATGCTGATGCTGAGATAGTCCTCCTAGGTGAGGATAATTTTCTAAATATTGCTTATGATGACTATGCCTAGATTGTGGATTCAAGTGCCTCATTCCACATCACTCCATACATGTGCTTCTTATCTTCCCATAATAGTAGTGACTATGGAGTTGTAAAAATAGGGAATCAAGTCAAGTAAAATCATTGAAGTTAGAGATATAATTGACATAGATGTTAGATGTTAGCTTGTGTTGAAGGAGGTAAAGCATGTTCAGACATGCATCTCATCCTAATCTAGGTAGGAAATGTGGACGAAGCGGGGTTGATAAATTATTTTAGTGTTGGAAGATGGAAATTGGCTAAGGATAGCATGGTGGTTGCCTAAGACAATAAAGAAGGTTCCTTTTACGTGATGGAAGGGAGAACCAATGATGGCAAGCCAACGTAGTTCGAGATGGACATAGCATGGAGTTGTGGCACAAGCATCTTATCCACTTGAGCAAGAAAAAGGCTCTATATAACAACTCATACCTTTAAGATTTTAAAATGCCATATGAATATTAAATTAGATAAGCTCTTTAAAAAGAAAGTTTTATAAGTATGGATTAGATAAATCTTTTATATGGATATTAATAAGTAAATCATCTTGGAAACATGATGTTATAAATAAGAATGCCCCTCGTGCCAAGCAAGTCATTTAATAAGTTATGATAAGAATTATAGGATTTAATAAGTATATGTTTAATTAGAAAATGATTAATATTGTTTTAATAATTAGACAAATGAAGTCTAATTATAATTTTAAGAATTTAAATAATATTATGGAAAATTTATAGATTTATAATGGTTGTAAATTAAATAGAAAAGGTATGGATGAATTTGTAGAAAATAAGTTAAGATGTTATATATGAAAATAATTATAAAAGTAAATAAGAAATATTACTTATAAAAGTAACTAATTATGAAAAATAATCTAACTTAGTGAGATATATATTTATTTTAGATGCATATGTGTTTTTCAAGTAGCTTAATTCATTGATGTAGATTAAGTTAAGCATGAAATTTATGGAAGTTTAGAGGAGTTTTTAGATGGAACAAATGAGTAAGCTAAGAGATTCTATTTTCTAATGTTGTAGGAGATAGTTATCTCCTACTATAGACACATAATGTAGTGGGGTCCACCATTTATTAAAAAAAATGGTGGCACAATTTTTGATGTGAGACAACATGAGAGAGTTATCTCATGTAAAATAAGATAATAATTTCCCGTAAGCTAATTATTGATAGTTAAATAAATACCAAGTAAATGAAATAAACTAATATTTAGTGGTATTATATAGGTGTAGATCGACATCCCCTTTCTTTTCTTTCTCAAAGTCATGATACATGTATTTTTCCTCTCTTCCTTAACCGTGGACCATAGCTAGAGGAAGGGCTGTATTTTACTCCATCAAATACTTGTTTTTAGGCTTGGAGTTCTTCATGAAAGTTGTAGGGTAAGATCTTAGAAAAAAGGTCCAAGTGGTAGAATCCTGAAAGGAGCTAGGAGTTGAGATAAATCCTCTGATCTTGGTTGCGCCCTTTTGCTATCAAGTTGCACAAGTGAACGGTTTTGCAAGTCCTACTTGTTGGAGAATAATCTCTAGCATCTTGTGAAGTGATTAAGGTAAGGAAACATCATCTTGTGGGCTGTTTATATGAGCTGGAAATATAGGTTTTCATGTCCTTTCTTTCTGTTTTCTTGAAGCCTATGTGATGTTTTATGTTGGGGTTTTCTATGGATTATGTTGGGTTGGTTGATTGTAGTTGAAAGAACACTATAAAGTGGATTAAAAATCTGAAAATGGACGGCTTATGGAACACCACACAATTCAGCCTATATGTACTTTAATATGCATGCCAAGTGTTTGTAATATTTCCTAAGTGAAATACATGAAATTGGACAAATTGATGATTTAAGTGATTAAAAAGGTTGTTGTTTTAAGATTTCATGAAACTTGAGTAAGGGAGGTTCAGCCCATGATGGTATAAGGTTTAGGAAAGTGATTTTATAAGGCTAAGAAGATGCTTTGATAGGTTAATGAAGTATTAGAATTGATTAATTCAATGTTCATTGCTAGAAGTTGAATAAATTCATGTGTTGCTCTCTTTATGATATTTTAGCCATAGGGCTTTAAATAGGAGTTGAGATTACTCTAATGATTGTCATGAAGATTAAAGTATGTTAAGTTATATCTAGATAAGACAACAAAGTTTAAATTGTTTGGACAATTTAGTGTAAAAACGTATGGAAGTAGAGTTGATGGTGCTGTCAGAATGTTACGTAGTAGTGAGTTCAGTTTTAGAAAAATCATATCTCACTCATTTCTTAATCAAATGGAGTGTGTGAGGTACAAAATTGAAGCCTAGGATATCTAGTTTATTCTCCTAAAATATGAGAATTTAATGAGCTCACATTATAGTTTTTTAAAAAAAATTAGTGGGCATTGTTCGTTCTTGTTTCAGTTTTATAGCAAGCAACAATGAGTTTGCGAAATTCATATCTCCTTCGTTACTTAACGAAACGGGACGATTCTTGTGTCAAATTAAAGATTAAGATGTTTAATACTTGTCATAAAAATTACAGAATAAACTTGGCAGTATATCATTCCAGAATAAATAAATAGTCCGCGACCCTGTTCTAGTGACGTTGGATTTTCAGTTTACTACTTACGGCGGACGTATCTTGGGCTGTACTTATCAGAATAAGGCATATGATATATTGTTAGGAAGCTTGTGACACGTAGATTATGATGGTTAAGTATACGAATTTTAGGAAAATCTTTGGTTAGATGAGCATGAATTTGTGAAGATGGATTGTTGTAAAATTGGTGCAATTGGGTTTGTGATGATTTGATTCAAGTTTAAATAGGTTGTGTGTATGTGTAATGCATTGGGTTTGTGAGAAAAAATCCCTAGCCCTTGGATTGGATAGGATTTGGCCATGATAAGCATTTCGGGGAAAATGATGTTGAATTATGATTAAATGCAATTGTGGGCTTGAATTGGTGTTGTGTTTTAACTTGGTTTACAAGTGGATTGATGATCCTATGTGTGGTCGTTGTAGGTTGCCTCTGATGGACGTGATCCTTGAGGATTGAGCTTGGTGGATTGTGTAAGAACCTGCACCGCTAATTAAGGAGATTAATTAATTAAATGTGATAATTAGAAAATAATTCCATAATATGAGGCTCTAATAATTATAGTAAGTGAGTAATAAAGCTTAAAGTCGCTTTTCTGACGAAAAGTGCAGATCCCGAAAAATTATAATAAATTCATGATAATTACTAGAATACTATATAGGACTAGTAAAACGAGTTTCAAGTTAAAACAATGAGAACTGGTGCCAAAACTGATATTGGCTATGGAAAAGCGCGTGCCGGAAAGGTGCTCCGAAAAATAAAATAAAAATATGAAAAATCTTAGAAAAATGAGTAGGTTAAGATCCCAAAGTTTGGGATTAAAATACTAATCGTAGCTAATTATGATAATAGTGTGTGTTTAAGTGTTAAACCGCTATAAATAGGCATGCTTGACCCAAAACCCTAGGCCATACTTTCAGAATATGTGGCTTGGTGGCTGACCAGCTCTTCCTTGCACTGTTCCATTGGCCTTTTCTCCATTTATTGAGCAAAGTTGTCACCTTTTACATTGATTTCTTCATCCTTGAGCTTGTATACACTTGAGAGCTTGCATGGTGAGGGAATGTGAGTGTACATTCTGAGTTCCAGCCACTGTGAGAGGGTGTGGGTGCTGACCTTGTGCGGTTTGGGTGTTGTGAAGCCATGGTCATGGCATTTTGAGGTCCAAGTGGTGACCTTTAGTGAGGAAAGAACCTTTTTGAGCACCATTTTCGTGTTTTGGACCAAGTCAAAATCTTTAGGAGCTTCAAGTGAGCTCCAAGAGCCTTCCCTTGCTGAGTTTGAAGCCTTGGGGTAAGTTGTCCAACCATGATCATGTGTTTTATGCTTAAAGGTGGTGTCTTGCCATGTTTAACAAGTTAAACAGATAACCAACATGATAACTGACCTAGAAGGGTTTAAAGATGCATGCTTTAATGTTGAAATGGATTAAAATGGAACCTTGGAAGGATATCTTCACGAAATGCAGAAACTGCATTCTGTCGCGAAATATACGGATATGGTATCCGGATATGGATATCCGGATATGGATATCCGGATATGGGGTCTGGATATCCGGATATGGATATCCGGATATGCCTCCGACATATATCCGGATACTCTGGGTTTTCGATGAACAGTAAGGTATTGTTCATACAGAGGTCTTATTTGGGTTTGTGGACCCTAGTTTGACGAAGTGGTACTTCTGTAATTAATTATCTAAGCCAGAACCTAAGTGGTTAAGGGCTTGTGGCTTTGTGTGAAGCCTTAAGACATAAACCGTAAAAGGAAAACGTAGTCTTTGTGTTTATACGTATGAGCTTTGGTTATTGATACGATTGCTGGTCCAAAACAGATTGTGATTGTACTGTTTGTGGACGTTGAGCTGTGTGGACACTTGGCGCAGGATTGTGAGCTTACAAGGTAAGCTTTCGTGTCCTCGGTTTTGCCATTGTTGGTTCCAACATGTCCCATGGGGGATGGTTTATATGCATGCTGTGTTTACATGCTTTTATATTGTAAATGTTGTTGAGTTGATATATGCAATGTGCCTTTATGATATGCATGTGGTGTTCCACCTATACGGTAAGCCTGAGTATGTGGTACATACAAGATGGTGAGGCTGTGGGTGAGGTGCAAGCGGTGTTCCTTGTACTAACTGTAGGTAATAGACGTATTCCTGCATTTCTCTGGCCAGTAGAATAGTGATAACACACATGACATGAATATCTATTGCACTGCATAGTTTTGGAACTGATATTGTTAAACTACTTTTGTAACTTATATTGCACATGTAAGTGAGCTTGGGGTGGAGAATCCTTGAGGACCCCTTGTCTTATTGAGATTTCTTGTTTAGAGATCTCACCTCACGTTTGGGGACGCTTATTTCAGGTTCGGGTAACCCTGGGGTTGAGACCTTGGGTGGCAGGAGGCCAGAGTTGAGTTAGATATTGCTGTATATGCTGACATGTTGGATGCTGGATATGCCTGTTGCTTTTATGCTTTTAGCTTTAGTTATTATACTATTGTTGCTGTTGAGACTGTTGTTGGGCATCTGTTGCCTTATTTGGTGAGCATGAGGTTTGTCCATGCCACATAGACTTGGTTATGTCTTGTTTTATTTGATGTTGTAATAATGTATCAGGATATTGTCCAGACTACATGTTGTAGTTCCGTGACTTTATATACTCACTTATTTATATATTGAGGTATTTCAGTTAGTTGTCCCTTTGCAATTTACATACAGACAATGTTTTATGAAAAGGAATTAAGTAATTCAACTTGGTAATGATAATGACGTCATAATTGAAAAGAAAAAGATATTCCGCAAATTTTTTAATTAAGCGTGGCTTAATACGATGACATGTTAACAAACCGGGTTAACATGGTGTGTTACAGATTTCCTTTGGTCCTTGATCAAAAGGATTTGGGCTTTTCTGAGTGGACAAAGTTACGGTAAAACTCACATTGAAGCTACTAGCTTGGGAGCTTCAATAAGGTAATCCTTTGGTACCGAGGTTTAGTCCCCGTGTGTGCTCCACCATGCCCCTTGGGGATAGTGATTGGAGGTGGATGTTAATAATGTATTATATCATGCTCATGCATTTATGTATGTATAGTGGTACATAGGATGTACCGTGTCTTTGGCCAGTAGACTGTTGCCTTCGGGCGTTACGGACTTTCACTGGGTAGGTCTTCGTAAGGGAGTTTCAGTTGACCTGGGGTCATAGTGTGTTATCCGTTGAGAAGCACACTAGGAAAGTCTCGGGTGTATATGGATGGAGGGCACCTTGGTTGTTGTTCTAGGAACATTTCATTGGATGAGAACCCGTAGGCTATATGCCGTGGCCAATAGGCTGGATGTTGCGTGGCTTTGACATCGACCATTCTAGCTTCATCGTATTTTTACTCCATATGCTTCCCTACTTCACTAAATCCCGTGCTTTATCCCTTTTAGGTTGTTGTAATATATTATTGATTTACATTTGAGTAAGCCATGGGGCAGAGTAATCTCCAAAACTTTCGGGTTACTAAGATATATTCGTAGGGACTTTATTTCAGGTAGTAGCAGTGGGGCAGGAGCTTCGGGCAAGAGGCCCGTAGGATGAGCTTGTGGACATAAAGCTATTTTGCATTTTGAGGCCACTTGGCCTAGGCTAGACTTAGGACATGAACATTGTATGTTGATTTAGGACTATGCATATTGTCATCTTTGTTCATGTCATATTTTGTCTAAGTTTAGTTGATAATTTACCATGTTTTATTTTTAGGATTCATTATGTTGTATTTGAAGGATTATTGTAATTTGTTGTAAATGGAGGCTTGTAATTGTAATATTGGACCTTGTGTATTATTGAAGATGATGTATGATGAAAGGGCATTAGGCCTATTTTAGGTGATGAATGATGTGAATGTTTAAAGACTGCATGTAATTGGATCAAAGTGATTGAAATGGTTTAAGTTTTATAATTTAAGAAATGAAATGTAAAGTGAGTAAGTGGATATCAATTGTGATGGGTTGTAAAAGCACCAAGGCATTGCTGGCCCTTGAGTGCTACTCGTGTCTATTAGGTACCCTTGATGATAGATAACACACTTTTGATAAAGTGGGATATGTTAGAAAAACAAAGGAGATGATGTTGAAATTTCTATAAAATGGCAGATTTTGAGTGAACTTTGGGAGAGCATATCTCCCTACACAAAAGTCCAAGAGGGACGTGCCATACACCATTTTTGAAGATTGAGATGTTAACCACATTGTACCAAAATTTGGGAACTATAGGAGTAGTACACAGACCTGTAGAGGCAGAAGAGTGAGGATTGTCCAGAAATCCCCTGCACTTGGGGCTGTCGGGACCTATTTTTGGGAAATTTATTCCTGCCTCAATTCTTGGTCAAATTAGGCCCATGATATATCAAATTGAATCTTGATATATCTATTTTACTGTATAAAAATTTAGATCAATTGGTAGAGTGGTTTAAAGAGTGAGGGCTGTTTGGAACCCTGTTTGAGGTTGGTTGGCAGATTTGCTTGTCCAACTTCAAACGGTGATAACAGGAGAAAATGAGAACTTTATGGAGCGTGTATAGTTTGTTGGAAATATAATTAAGTCTAGAATAACATACTAAAAGATGAGAGGTTCGTGACACACAAATTTTCTGCAGTATCCAAAATACTGAACCATATTCGGATAGGTAAAAACCGTAAAAGGGAGATTTTGGCTAAGTGGGTTTATGGGAACCCCTTAGTGGCTTGAGAGAAGTATTATATGATAGTTAGACAATTAATATTATTATTTGGCATTTATTTTTCAGTTATGATCATAACTTTTATTCATTACGCTTTATTATTATTTTAAATGCTCGCATAATGAAAAGGAAAAAGTTTACTCGCATTTTTATAAATGAACTGTTGTGATTGTAATTGCGCTTAATATCATAATCAATGTTAACAATACCGATGTACAATGGGCTGTTACACTCTAAATCTTGAATAAGAAAGGATTGTTGCCTGGATTAAAGGGCCAGATGTTGAAGAGTTGTATTCATTTCTTGGTTGGAAAGTAGCGTCGGGTTTCATTTGTGAGGTCAGACCAACCTACAAGGCGAGAGTATATTCTAGACCTCATCCACTCTGACATTGTTCTATGTCAGAAAGATCACTTGGTTAGGCTCATGATTTGGTTTCTTTCATTAATGACCACTCTCTAAAGTCGTAGGTTTATTTGACGAACACCAAGGATCATGTTCTTCAAGCATTCAAGAAATTTCATGCCATGGTTGAAAGGGAAATTGACAAAAAGCTGAAGGTGGTTTGATCTAATAATGATGGTAAGTATTGCGGCCCATGTAATGTATAATACAAAACGGTAGGAAAAAGGCTAGAAAAAATGCCTAATGGCATTGTTGAGAGAATGAACTAGACTATTGAATAAAGGGTCCGAAGTATGTTTTCACATGCTGGACTAAAAAAATCATTTTTGATTGAGGTCGTTAGAGTTATAGTTGACCTAATTAATTTATCACCATCAAGGCCATTGGAAGGAGACATTCTTAAAAAAGTATAGTCAAATCAAAAAGCCTTTTATGATCATATCAAAGTCATTGAATATCGAGCTTTTGTACATAACCCTAAAGATGAAGGAGCTAAACTTGATGCAAAAACAAATGACTGCATATACCTCGGTTCACCAAGATGTGGATTCGGATACAAACTCTGAGACTCTATCAACCAAAAAGTAGTTAAAAGTGTTGAACCCTAAGGTTTGAAATGTTAAAGATGTTAATTTTTTATGATAACAAAGCACAAGCAAGCTCAACATGCAAGTACCATGAGAAGATAGTGCAACAAGCCCTAAATAAGACCTAATACATTGCTAATTTTGAAAAGTCAGCAAAAAATTTCTCTGATGGGTGACCTAGCAGTGGCTGAATGCTAAAAATGAGGCCAATCTCATGATAGAGCTAGAAAGCGTGGTGGTGAGGTATAGGATTCAGGACTTTTATGCATTATTGAATCAGTGCAGAGTTCTGGAAAGAGCATTTTTGAAGGTCGAAGCTGAGAAAAAGAAAACTAGTGCATCACGTGTGCCCAAATCTTAATAGTGGAAGAACAAGGAGGGAACTAAGCAATCAAGAGGAAAAACACTTCAAATTTAGCACTAGTTTAATAAATTTAAGAAGAATAGTGGCTCCAAGGGAAAGATTTCATTTGGTGTCCACAATCCTAGCTATCAAAATTGTGGTAAAAATCATAAAGGTGTGTAAAATAGGACAAGATTATGCTTAAGATGTGACAAGCCATGCCACTTTAGCAGAGAATGCACTTAGGCATCTAGTACTCAACATACTTTCGGACCTTAAATTATAGCCAAAGTTTTTACGTTAAATAGTCGAGAAGTGGCCAAACTCCATATTTGGTACATTCTAGCACCCCTTCTAGACCAGTTGAAGGGTGCTAGAATGTTCTAAAAAATGAACTTCAGGTCTGGCTATCATCATATGCGTATTATGTCTCGTGTTATTTTTAAGATTGCTTTCAAAATGACATACATGCATTATAAGTACCAAGTGATACATTTTGAACTTAATAATGCCCCAACAATTTTCATAGATTACATGAAGTAGATCTTCAAATCTTATCAGGACTAGTTTGTGATGGTTTTTATTGATGACATCATAAATTATTTTCTTATAATGACGAGGAGAATGAGAATCACTTAATGTTAGTGTTGTAGATTTTGAAAGAATCACTTAATGCTAGAGAAGTGTGAGTTGTCACTACATGGGGTAAATTTTTTAGGGTATGTGATCACAACAAAGGGAGTGGTCATAGACCCCAAAAAAGTTAGAGGCTATCATGAAAAAAGTAATGCCTAAGAATTTTATAGCAATCAAGAGATTCCTTGGTCGAACAAGATATTATAGGAGATTCATTCAGGATTTCTCACATATAGTATTACGTATAGACCCTTGGAATAATCAAAAAACAAATTCCCATGAATTTTCACCAATGTTAAGTTTCCATGAATGGTAAATTTGAAAATGCATGATATAACACCTCACATTCTAAAATATATATTGATATATTAAATATGGATTAAAGGGAATGATTAGTGAAAATCCTGAAAATTAGGTCAAAATACAAAGGAAAGGTAAAACGGTAATTAGCCAAACGCGTAACCCTAGGAAGGTAAAATTGAGTAGGAGGTCTCAAATGATAAAAATAACCCTGGAAATGGATTCAGAACAAAAAATTGAGTGGTTAGGCAAGTTTCTGAAAATTCGGTGAATAATGTTTTATAAGTTAAAAATATTGCGGTATAATTGCACCGTAAAGCGTGCCAATTGAATATTGAGCTCTAAGTTTGGATATAAGTTATATATGGTACATAGGACTAGGAAATATGATTTCTGGTGGAAATTGACAAAAATTAGTGAGTTTGGGGAAGCGTGCCCATGGCGCGCATAACAGCTTAAAACTGTAATTTCTCCGAATGAGAGGAAAACTCCGGAATCATCTGATCAAGGGCAATTAAAGGAAAATGGTTAATATCAAAAATTAGAGTTTCTAAATAGGTTATGAAATTATGGACGTTTAGCGAAATAGGCAGGAGATTTGAATTAGTTTGAAAACGCGTGAGGTGGCGGTGAGGCCCACCTCACTTAAGTGGACTTAACCACATGTTAAGTCACTATTCATCATCATTTTCAAACACCTTTCTCTCTCCAAAAATCGTGAGAGACACCAAGGATTGGGGAGGAAGAAAAATTGTTGGTTCTTGATGATTTAGCCACCGAATCCAATGAAATTTGTCATCAAACTTCAAGTAAACGACGATCCGGACACAACCATACCATCCGGAAGCCTTGAAACTCACTCATTTGAGAGGGAGGAGGAAAAATCAGCTGCGAATTTTAAGGGATTTTTGGAGTTGTTTGCTCAATCCATTGCTTGGGGATCACTTGGAGGAGTCTTGTGACTTGATTGGGGGTAAGTTTCAACACCTTTCATTGGTTAATTTGATGGATCTGATCTCATGGACCCTAGGGCTTGCATGCTTGATTGATGTAGTTAGAGAGCTCAAATTGAAAATCTGTATTAGATAAAAGTGGCTTAGAATGATGTTTTAGAGTGATAGAAACCATAAAAATTATTGGGGAAATATATGCATAACTTAGGAAATTTTGATGTGGAAATCAAATACTTTGTGAAATTGATATGTTGGATGATGGAGTAATTGACATGTGGAGTGTTTGTATGAGTGGATTATGGGATTGTATAGTCTGTGGAAGTATTGAAATGAATAAAAAATCATTTGGTACCCTTACATGGAGATTTTGGTCATTGTAGGGAATATGGGGTTTGATGATGCCAAAGTTGTGTAATTGATGTTGTGTGTTGTTGAATGGTATTTAGAGGTGTTGTGTGATGGGTGGATGCATGGAAAATCAATGGAAAAAATTCTTGGATTGTGTTGGAATGTACATTGAAACAAGAAGGAAATAAATGGGAAAATGGTGTTGTGATGATGTAGGATGGAAGGTGGCACCTAAAATGGTGTTGTGGTAGTCTTAGGATGCTAAAGAAAAATAAAAAGAAAAGTTAGAAAAATATTTTGTAAATTAACACTAGTTTGGCCGAACCTACCATGTGTAGGGGAGGAACTTTGACGTTTTGTAATCTTGGTTGATTGCACTCTGTATTAATGATCCTTGTGTGATCATTGTAGGTTACCTTCCGCGGAATTGAACACTGAACCGTGAGCTCGGTGGGTTGCCCTTGGTCCCGGGCCAAAGGGATCGTGGTAAGTACTCTTGAACTTGCATGTATGCTTAATAACTTGCATTTAATTGGTGAATGGAAATTGAATTGAGAATGTCCTATGTGTAGGCATTTCTGTTTGTACCTAGCTCGAGAACGTATTGCGTTGGAGCTGTGAGAAGGAGATTATTAAGGTAATCCCTTTGTGCTGGGGTTTGATCCCCGTGTGTGCTCCACCATGCCCGTTGATGGTAGTGGTAGGAGGTGTATGTGAATAATATAATATAACATGTTCATACATTATTGTATGTTTAGTGGTACATAGGATGTACCGAGTCTCTGGCCAGTAGACAGTTGCCTTCGGGCGTTACGGACTTCCACTGGATAGGTCTCCGTGAGGGAGTTCCAGTTGACCAGCACACTAGGAAATCCCGGGTGGTTATGGATGGAGGGTGCCTTGGTTGATGTTCTAGGAACACTCCTTGGTTTGAAACCCGTAGGCTATATGCCAAGGCCAATAGGCTGGACGTTGCGTGGCTTTGGCATTGACCATTCCAGCTTCGTCATATTTTGATTCCCTATGCTTCCTCACTTCACTAAATCCCTTGCTTTATCCCATTTTTAAATGTTATATTATATTGTTGATATGCATTGAAGTGAGCCATTGGGCAGAGTATTCTCCAGAACCTCTGGGTTACTGAGATATATCCGTATATTTCATCCCGCTTTGGAGACTTTATTTCAGGTGGTAGCAGTCGTGTTGGAGCGGCGGGTAAGAAGCCCGTAGGTTGAGCATGAGAGCTTATACCCTTTTGCATTTTGGTGGCCTTTTGGCCTAGGCTAGACTTAGGACATGAACATTATGTTGAGCTAGGACCATTCATATTGTCATTTTGTTCATGTCTCTTTTGGCTAAGTTTAATGGTTAATTATTATGTTTCATTTGAAAGTTATGGTGTTGTAAATTGTAATATGTTTATTAGAGAAGTTGTAAATTGTATTATGAAGACCTGATGTAATATGGAAGTATATGTATATGATGAAAGGGAAATAGGCCTATTCTAGGATTAAGTTATGTTTATGTTTCAAGAAGCATGCAAATGAATATTGTGATTGAAATTTTAGTTAACTTTGAGAAAGTAAGCATTGATTATGAATATGGATTAAATTGGATATAAATTATGAAGGGTTGTAAGAGCACCAAGGCATTGCTGGTCTTTGTGTGCCACCCATGATTATTAGGTACAAAATTGAGGAAAGAAAACACACCTTCAAATATGGGATTTATTGGAAAAACAAAGGAAACTATGGCAAAATTTCTAGAAATTGACAGAATTTAGGTGAAATTCGGGAGAGCATATCTCCCTCCATAGAAGTGAAATAGGGACTTGGCATACGCCGTTTTAAATCTTGAGATGTCCTCTACCTTGTGTTAAAATTTGAGAATTTTCTGGGTTCCACGCAGCCCTGTAGAAGCCTGTGAACACAGACTGTCCAGAACGCACCTGTGCAGGGGCTGTTTCTGGCAGTTTTTGGGAATTTTATTCCCGCTTCGTTTCTTGGTCAAATTAGGTGTATGATATGTCAAATTTAAGCTTGAGGTGTCTAGTTTACTGTATAAACATTTGAGAACAATTTGTTAACTAGATTTTCCAGAATCAATGATAGAGTGAGGGCTGTTTGGAGCCTGTTTGAGGATGGCTGGCAGATTTGCTTGTCCAACTTCAAACGGTGGTATCCGAAGCAAACGAGAACTTTATGACTCATGTGATAGCTCTTTAGAAAGGTAATTAAGTCTAGAATAACATACTAAAACATGAGAGGTTCGCGGCATGCGGATTCTCCGCATAAAATTAAATACCGAACCATGTTCGGATAGGCAGAAACCGTAAGTGAGATTTAGGCTAAGTGGGTTTATGGGAACCCCTTAGTGACTTGAGAGAAGTAATATATGATATGTACATAGTTTAAATAATTATTCCGCAAGGATTTTACAGTTACGGTCATAACTTTTAATTATTACGCTTTATTATTGTTTTAAATGCTCGCGTAATAAAACGGAAAAAGTTTACTCGCTTTTTTATAAATGAATTGCTGTGATTGTAACTGCGCTTAATATCATTATCAATGTTAACAATACTGGCACGTAACGAGCTGTTACATTTTATGGTATCAAAGTAGTTTACTAGGGAACTCTGATTATATATGACTGTATTTTGTGTTGCATACCTATCGGTGAACTATTTAAGATCAACTCATTCTTTTGTGTTACATGTACAGATATCATGAGTAGGGCTCGTGGTCGCAGTGGAACTCGAGGTGTAGGTCCTCTAGCACCATATCCGATTACTGTAGTTCTGAATGCTTTGCAGGCGGAGACTGCCACAAATAGAACTATGACCGAGAATCTGATGAAAAATAATCAGGATATGATGCATGCCTTCATGACTGAGATGAGGGCTGATAGAGCTCGGCATAGGAGGGATGATTCTCCTCCACATACGGCTACGGTGACTCCTACACCAACGCCATTTATTACACCTCAGTAGGAGGGGAGTGGGGCTAGTCGTCATTCTGGTGAGGCTAGTCACCATACTACTGATGCTACATATATCCCAGAGCCTTTTGCTGATCCGACTGTTGTTTCTGAGTCCTCTGAGGTTGCTGAGCAGGTAGTTGCTGGTACTGATGAGCAGAGGATCATATTATTCAGGAAACACAAGCCACCAGCATTTCAGGGGTCAAAGGACCCGAAGGTAGTTACTACATGGTTGATGGGGGTGGACAAACT
Organism: Gastrolobium villosum; assembly: GCA_032173675.1. NCBI lineage: Eukaryota > Viridiplantae > Streptophyta > Magnoliopsida > Fabales > Fabaceae > Gastrolobium > Gastrolobium villosum. The sequence goes on from JAVKPL010014207.1 coordinate 25,826, forward strand.
ATCCCAAGTTATGAGGTTCCAGGATCCTCAGAAATTGATGTATTCCATATATATGCTTGAGGGAGATGCCCACGAGTGGTGGTACAATGCATCTCGCCCGTTTACTATTCAGGGGGAAGAATTAACTTAGGCTTTATTCGAAAGGTTATTTCATGAAGAGTATTTTCCCAGGGATGTCCGGGAAGCCAAGCAGGGTGAATTTGATAAATCGGTATAGGGTACCATGACTGTTGATGTATATTTGGCCAAGGTTAATGAATTAGTCAAGTTTGCGAATTACAGGGGTGTGTTGCTGACTCCTGAGTTTTTATCTGCCAAATTCCAAAGAGGATTAAGTGAGAAGATTGCAAAGAGAATGTCTAATACTACTGTGAGAAATTTTGCTGATTTGGTGACCAAGTGTAAAAGGGTTGAAACTATTTACGGCAGGCATCCAAAGTCTAGTTCTTCAATAGAGCAGGAAAGTAAGAGGACATCTGGTCCTTCTGGTAATAATATTAGAGGTGGCTACCATAAGAATAACAATAGGGGTAGGGGTTTCAAGTTAGGCAGCCTCCTGGTCAACTCAAGAGGGGTGGTGGTTAGAGGAGTGGTTTTAATGATAGAAATTCTGCTCCACAATGTGATAAATGTAAGAGGTATCATCGGGGTCCGTGTACAGCGGCTCCGAATTCTTGTTTCAAATGTGGTAAGGTTGGGCATTTTTCCAGGGAGTGCTATAGTAATACTGGGCAGGCTGCGAATCTGCAGACCTTGCCATCTGCTCCTACGGTTGGACGCGTATATACTACTAATGTTCAGTAGAAGGAGAAGGCACCGAATCTGGTTAAAGGTACAATTTTCATCTCTAATACTGATTTATCTGTCTTGTTTGATTGGGGAGCGACGCATTCGTTTGTGGCAGAATATATTGCTAAGGGGTTGGGTTTAAGAGTAACACGGATGATTCCTGCTATGCGTATTACAACTGCTACAGGAGAGGTTAGTATTTCCTCCTTTATTTGTAAAGAGGTTGGGTTTATCTACGAAGGCAGGGGTTACACTATTGATTTGATTATCTCGCCTCTGGCCTCTGTTAATTTGATTTTAGGTATGGACTGGTTGTCTCAAGATTGTGCAATGATTGATTGTTGCGGAAAGAGGTTGATATTATCTCACGAGAAGCCCTCGGTTTGTCCGTCTCCTTACCTGTCTGTCTGTCTGTCAAACAATTAAAGCCTTGAAGGCTGGTAATCTGGGTTATGTCCTCTTGGGTGGATTGGTTGGTGATATGGAGTTAGAGATTTCAAGTATTTCGGTTGTTAAAGAATTTGCGGATGTATTTCCTAATGAGATACTAGAATTTCCACCTGAGAGAGAGATTGAGTTCTCGATTGACTTATTGCCTGGTGTAGGGCCTATTTCTTTGGCTCCATACCGGATGTCACCACTAGAGCTGGCTGAGTTGAGGAAGCATATTGAAGAGCTATCTGCAAAGAACTTTATCAGACCGAGTGTGTCTCCATGGGGAGGACCGGTAATATTTGTGAAAAAGAAGGACGATAGCATGAGATTGTGCACTGACTACCGACAGTTGAATAAGTTTACAATTAAGAACAGGTACCCATTGCCCCGTATTGATGACTTGCTGGATTAGTTGAGGGATGCCTATGTATTTTCTAAGATTGATTTCTGGTCCGGATACCACCAGATCCAGATTAAGCCGGAGGATGTGCCTAAAATGGCATTCCGATCCAGATATGGACACTTTGAGTATAAGGTGATTCCTTTTGGGCTTACTAATGCCCCGGCGGTGTTCATGGATTATATGAATCGCATTTTTAAACCGTATTTGGACCAGTTCGTGATAATGTTTATTGACGACATTCTGATTTATTCCAAAAGTAAAGAGGAGCATTCGAAGCATCTAAGGACTATATTGCAGGTTTTGAAAGATAAGAAGTTGTATGCTAAGCCATCTAAGTGTGAATTCTGGCTACCTGAGGTGCAGTTTCTGGGTCATGTGATTTATGATAGTGGTGTTATGGTGGATCCAAGTAAGATTGAAGCAGTAAGTGACTGGGAATGACCTAAGACTACGACTAAGATCAGGAGCTTTCTGGTTATTATCACAAGTTTATAGAGGGGTTTTCCGCTATGGTATTGCCGTTGACCCGATTGACACGAAAGGATACTCCTTTTGTGTGGACCCAGGAATGTGAAGACTGTTTTCTAAAACTTAAAGAGAAGTTGACTACTGCTCCGGTGTTAACTCTTCCCTATCCAGAAGGCGAATTTGTATTATACTGTGATGCTTCCAAGAAAGGTTTGGGGAGCGTGTTAATGCAAGAAGGGAAGGTGGTTGCTTATGCTTCTAGGCAGTTGAAGCCGCACAAAGAGAATTACCCGACGCACGATTTGGAGCATGCTGCTATTTTGTTTGCCTTGAGAATCTTGAGGCATTTTCTGTGCGGGATGAAATTTGTTGTGTTCAGTGATCACAAGAGCTTGAAATATTTGTTTGATCAGAAAGAGCTGAACATGAGACAGCGAAGATGGGTTGAGTTCTTAAAGGATTATGATTTTGAGCTGAAATACCATCCAGGTAAAGCTAATGTGGTAGCAGATGCCTTGAGTAGGAAGTCTATTAGCGTGTCCCAGATGATGATGTGGGATAATGAAGTGATCGAAAAGTTCCGTGATTTAAAGATAAGGGATGTCTTTGCAGGTAGGATTTGTGATTTTGAAATGGTACAAATAGAGAATGAACTACATGAGAAAATTAAAGAAACTCAGATACAGAATGACAGTATCAAATACTTAAAAGGCCAGAGTGGCATATTTGTAAATGAACAGGGATTGTTATTGTATCTGGGAAGGATTGTGGTGCCCAAGGAGCTTGTAGAGGAAGTTATGGTTGAGGCCCATAAGGGTCAGTATGATATTCACCCAGGTGCTACAAAAGTGTATCAAGATCGGAAATTTAAGTTCTGGTGGCCTGGGATGAAGAAGGATGTTGTTGAGTATATGTCAAGGTGTTTAGTTTGTCAGAAAGTAAAGATAGAGCATTAGAAACCTGCTGGTTTACTTCAGCCACTAGATATACCTGAGTGGAAATGGGAGAACATCTCTATGGATTTTGTTGTTGGGTTGCGTCGGAATCAAGCTGGTTACGATTCAATTTGGGTTATAGTGGACAGGCTTATGAAGTCTGCAAATTTTCTGCCAGTGCGAGTGGATCTCTCTACGGAAAGATTAGCAAAGTTATACGTAAAGGAAATTGTAAGGCTCCACGGGATACCGGTTAGCATTGTGAGTAATCGGGACCTGAAATTTACTTCTCGCTTTTTGGGAGCCTTGCAGCAGGCTTTTGGCACTCAGCTCAGGCTAAGCACTGCGTATCACCCGCAAACTGATGGTCAGACTGAAAGGACCATAAAGACACTTGAGGATATGATGAGAACTTGAACATTGGAGCAGGGTACTGCTTGGGATAAACACTTTTCATTGGTGGGGTTTTCGTATAATAATAGTTTTCATCCCAGTCTGGGCATGGCACCGTATGAGGCATTGTATGGGTGGAGATGTCATACTCCTACTTGTTGGACTGAGGTAGGTGACAAAGAGAGATTTGGGCTGCATTTTGTGCAAGAAACTACAGTACAGATTGAAATGATAAGAGAAAAGCTTAAACAGGCACAGAATAGGCAAAAAAGTTACTATGATAATAGACACAGACCGCTGGAATCCGAAGAAGGTGACCATGTATTTGTGCGGTTATCTCCGGCCACGGGTGTTGGCCATGCATTGGGCATGAGGAAGCCAAGTCCTCGATTTATTGGGCTGTATCAGATAATGAAAAGAGTGGGATTAGTGGCCTATCAGCTTGCCTTGCCCCCACAATTGTCGAATCTACACGATGTTTTCCATGTATCGCAGCTGCGGCGTTACGTTCTGGATAATCACATGTGGTGATACCTGATGATATTGAGATTCGGGAGAATTTGAGGACTCCTGTAGGTCCTTGATCGTATAACACCTCGCATTTCTAAGTTTAAATATTAATATATTTAATGAGAATTAAAAGGAAGGATTAGTGAAAATCCTGAAAATTAGGCCAAAATACAAAGAAAGGGCAAAACGGTAAATTAGCCATGCACACAACCCTAGGAAGGAAATTAAGTAGAAGATCTTAGATGATAAAAATAACCCAGGAAATGGATTCAGAATAAAAAATTGAGTGTTTAGGCAAGTTTCAGAAAATTCAGTGAATAGTGTTTTTACCGGGTAAAAATACCGCGGTACGATTGCACCGTAAAACGTGTCGATTGAGTTTTGAGCTCTAGGTTTGAAAATAAGTTATAAATGATTTATAGAGCTAGGAAATATAATTTCTGATGAAATCTGATGGAAATAAGTTAGTTTAGGGAAGCGTGCCAACGACGCGCGCAACAGCTTAAAACAACAATTTATCCGAACGACCGGAAAACTCCGGATTCATCTGATCAAGTATAATTAAAAGAAAATGGTTAATGTTAAAAATTAGAGTTTCTAAATAGGTTTTGAATTCATGGACGTTTAGTGGAATCAGAGGAAATTTAAATGAGTTTTAAATCGCGTGATGTGGAGGTGGGACCCACCCCACTTAAACCACTCAAGCCACATAAGCCTCACTATTCATCATCACCCTTATCTCCGAGATCGTCTTTTGTACATTTGTAGTAGGTACATCTGCCATTCAAAAAATGACATTTGGATAAAACAAATATTTTTCTCTTCTTTCCATACAAGTATAACAGTCATTCTTCATTTTTTATTGGATAGATGCACTGAGTGAATGGTACAACAGTAGTACCATAGATATTCCCTTTCTCTCTCATGAAACTCGCGCATAACAACCCTTTATCACCCATTTTCATCCAAAATTTCATTTCACCATAACTTGATCATTTCTCCACCAAATCCATCGATTTTTGGCTTGAAACTTAATGGAAGACACATTCTAAAGCCATTGGTAGTACTCTTAAGCTTTGAAACCATCTCTTTGGGGAGATCTAGGCCAAAGTTAGTTACGAATTGGTTGAGAAAAATTGATGTTCATGGAGTCATTTGGCCTTCCATTGCTTGCATAAGTCTTGGAGGAGTATCAAGCCTTGATTGTGAGTATGTTTCTACATCATTTCCATGGTTAATTTGTAGATCTTGATTTGTTGATTGGTGATGTTAGAGAGCTCAAATGGAAAATGTGTATTAGATGATAATGTCTTAGAATGACGTGTTAGAGCTACAAATGCCATGAAAATTATTGGTGAAAAATATGTTTTTGTAACTTAGAAAATTTTGAAGTGACTTTGAAATTTGAAAATGTGTTGGAATTGGATTAGTGAGTTATTGTATGGTTGTATGTTGATATAATGGAATTGTATGAGGTGTGGAGTGGTTAAAATTGAGTGAAAATCCTTTGGAAGTGCCTAGGTGACAATTCGGCCATGTGGGGAATTTTAGAGATTTGATGTTGTTGGCATGGCTTGGATGGTGTATCATGTATTAAATGGTATTTAGATGGGTTGTGTGGTGGTTGGAAAGTCAATGAAAAATGATTGATAGTGTTGAAAGTCATAAAGGATCCTAGAGTGAAATATTAGGCAAAACATTGTTTAAAAGACGTAAAGTGAAAAACGACACTTGGTATGGCCTTTTGGCAACCTAAGGATGTATAATAAAATGAGAAAGAAAATTTAGAAAAACAAATTTTGAAATAACCCTAAAATGGCCGAACCGACAAGGTGTAGGGGTGAATTTTGATGTTTTTTTTCGTATTCTGATGGAATTGTCGTGTACTGATGGTTCGTACATGGTTGTTGTAAGTTGTCGTACATCGATTTGAACCCCGAACCGTGAGTCGGTGGATTACCCTTGGTCCTGGACCAAGTGGGATTGAGGTAAGTGATTGGAATCATGCTTGTATAATTGTTAACTTGCATGGGTTCATATGAGTTTTGAGTAATTGGGAATGTCCTTTGTGTAGGCATTCTGTTAGGTAAAGAGCTCGGAGAGTATACTGCTGTGGAGCTAAGTGAACTTGGTACTGGGGCTTGTTCCCCTTGTATGTTCCACCATACCCGTTGAGGGTGATGGTAGTAAATGTATTTGAGTAGTGTAAAATAACATGAGCATGCATGTAGTGTTTATGAGGATACATAGAATGTACCGAGTTTCTGGCCAGTAGACAGTTTTTGCCTTCGGGCGTTTCGGACTTCCACTGGATAGGTCTCCGAGAGGGAGTTCCAATTGACCTAGGGTCGTGGTGTATGATCCAGATAGGAGCACAGTAGGAATGTCTCGGGTGTATGCGGATGGAAAGGGTACCTTGGTTGGATGTTCTAGGACCACGCCTTGGATGAGACCCATAGGCTTATATATGCCGAGGACGTTGTGTGGTATTGGTAGCTTCCATTCCAGCTTCGTCGTATCTTTTATTCCTATATTCCCTAGTTTCTCTAAATCCCTTGCTATATCCCGTTTTGAAAGATGTTTTATATTATTTATATGCATCGAAGTGAGCCATTGGGCGGAGTTTTCTCCAGAACCTCTGGGTTACTGAGATATATTCATATATCTCACCCCGCCTTGGGGACTTTATTTCATGAGGTAGCAGTGGCACTGGAGCGGCGGGCAAAAAGCCCGTCGGATGAGTCGTTGGAGGACTTTTATGTTTTGCATTTTGTTGGCCATTAGGCCTAGGCTAGACTTAGGGCATGAACATTTCATATGTTGCTAGGATGAGATTTATGTCACATTTGTTCATGTCATTTGGCCTAAGTCTAGTTGTACATGTCATTTAAAGTTCATGTTTCAAGTTGTAATTTAAAGTCATGAAATTGTAAGTTGTATTATGTAATTGAGATGTTGTAAATATTGTATTTGGACATTGTGTAAAGAGAAACATTTGTAATATGATGGAAGTGCTTTAGGCCTATTTTAGTATTATGATTAGGTGAATGCTTTGAGAATGCATGTAAATGGACTTTGATGATTGAAACGTATTAAGTATTAATCAAGTGAGCAATATGATATAAATTGTGTAATAACTATAAATTGAGTTGGGTTTTAAGTCTCCCAAGGCATTGTTGGTCCTTGTGTGTGCCACCCATTGGATATTAGGTACATTTGAGGTCTTAGAATACACTTGCAATTTGGGGATTTTTGTAAAAACAAAGGAAACTCTGGCGAATTTTCTTTAGAATTGGCAGAATTTAGGAGAATTTCGGGAGAGCATATCTCCCTCCACAGACGTTCGATAGGGACGTTCCATATGCCATTTTAAAGGTTGAGATGTCCTCTAGCTTGTGGTAATATTTGGTGGAGTTCCGGGTTGAACGCCAGCCTGGAGAAGGCAGAGAGTTAAAACTGCCCAATTGCTCACTGCACTTGTGGCACTTCTGGACCGGTTTTGGGAAATTAATTCCTGCTTCGTTTATCGGTCAAATTAAGTGTATGATATATAAAATTGAAGGTTGAGGTGTCTAGTTTCTTGTATTAAAATTTGAGAGCAATTGGTTGAGTGGATTTTCTGCAGTAATTCATGGAGTGAGGGATGTTTGGAGCTATTTTGGGGTTGGATGGCAGTTTTGCTTGTCCAACTTTAAACGGCGATATCCGGAGCAATCGAGCTAGAAATGAATCTTGTGATGGCTCATTAGAAAGGTAATTAAGTCCCGTAAAAGATACTAAAGGATGAGATGAACACGAGGAAATTTGAGAGGATACAAATAAATATACCGAACCACGTTCGGATAGGTAGAAAACGTAAGATTGAGAAATTGGTTAAGTGGGTTTATGGGAACCCCTTAGTGTCTTGTATTAAGTAAAATAAGATATAAAAATAGTTTAAACAAGTATTCCGCAAGAGTTTACAGTTATGGTCACAGCTTTTATTTATTATGCTTTTCATGGTTTTAAATGCTCGCGTAATAAATGGAAAAAGTTTACTTGCATTTTATAAATGAATTGATGTCATTATAATTGCGCTTAATATCATAATTAATGTTAAAAATACCGGTTTACAACGAGCTGTTACAGACCGTAGTGAAAAGAGGTTGAGAAGCAAGAATATTCCAATGCTAAAGATTCAATGGGAAGGACGTATACCTGAGGAGGCTACATGGTAACGGGAGGATGAGATTCTCCGGCTGTATCCAGAGTTAGCGGACAAGTATGATTTAATTTTGCGGACAAAATTTCAAAAAGGAGGGGTGAATATAACACCTCACATTTCTAAAACATATATTAATATATTAAATATGGATTAAAGGGAAGGATTAGTGAAAATCCTAAAAATTAGGTCAAAATACAAAGGAAGGGTAAAATGGTAATTAGCAAAACACGTAACCCTAGGAAGGTAAAATTGAGTAGGAGGTCCCAAATGATAAAAATATCCCTGCAAACGGATTCAGAACGAAAAATTGAGTGGTTAGGCAAGTTTCTGAAAATCTGGTGAATAGTGTTTTTACCGGGTAAAAATACTGCGGTACAATTGCACCGTAAAGCGTGCCAATTGAATATTGAGCTCTAGGTTTGGATATAAGTTATATATGGTACATAGGACTAGGAAATATGATTTCTGGTGGAAATTGACAGAAATTAGTGAGTTTGGGGAAGCGTGCCCACGACGCGCATAACAGCTTAAAACTGTAATTTCTCCAAACGACCGGAAAACTCCGGATTCATCTGATCAAGGGCAATTAAAGGACAATGGTTAATGTTAAAAATTAGAGTTTCTAAATAGGTTATGAAATTATGGACGTTTAGCGGAATAGGCGGGAGATTTGAATTAGTTTGAAAACGCGTGAGGTGGCGGTGAGGCCCACCTCACTTAAGTGGACTTAACCACATGGCCCACCTCACTGATGTGTCTACTTAATTGTATAAAAATTTGAGAGCAATTGGTTGAGTGGATGTTCCAGAATTATTGATTTAGTGAAGGCTATTTGGAGCCGGATTGAGGTTGGCTGGGAGATTTGCTTGTCCAACTTCAAATGGCGATATCTGGAGCAAACGAGAACTTTTATGACTTGTGTGATAGCTTCCTAGAAAGGTAATTAAGTCTAGAGTAACATACTAAAAGATGAGAGGTTTGCGCCATGCGGATTGTCCACGGTAATTGAAATACCGAACCATGTTCGGATAGGTAGAAAACGTAAAAGTGAGATTTTAGCTAAGCTGGTTTATGGGAACCCCTTAGTGACTTGAGGGAAGTAATATATGATATAAAAGTAGTTTAAATAATTATTCCCCAAAGAGTTTACAGTTACGGTCACAACTTTTATTTATTACGCTTTATTATTGTTTTAAATGCTCACGTAATAAAACGAAAAAAGTTTACTCACATTTTTATAAATGAATTGCTGTGATTGTAACTGCGCTTAATATCATAATTAATGTTAACAATATCGGTGTACAATGGGCTGTTACACTAATCGATGGTTCAACCCCATATGGTTGAAAAGCTTGTATATGAAGATGATATTCATGTATATGATATGATATGATATGTTCTTGTCCAATACTTTTAAGAATAGATAGCAAACCTGGTAAGAAAGATCACGATTCCAATAGACTCACTTGTTTTGGTCAACCAAACTCATCTAACTCGGACGCGAACGACTAGAATCAGAACATTTTCTAAAAAAGATTTCAAAAATTTCCATAAAAACAAAAATGAAATAGTCAATTAGGCTTACGGAAAAGTCACAAAGCATAATACCTTCAGGAGTGGAGAGCTAACTTGGTAGAAAGATCATTATTCCAATTAACTCACTGGTGTTCGTCAGCCAAACTCACCTGATTCGAACACGAGCGGCTAGAATCATAACACTTTCTAAAAAATTGGAAACAATTAAAAAAATTTCAACAAAAGAAAATAAAAATGAAATAGTGAATTGGGGCATACGGAAAAGTAGGAAAACGCAATAATTTTAGGAAATGAGAGCAGACATCATAGAAAGATCACGATTCCAATAGACTCATTTGTTTTGGTTAATCAAACTCACCTAATTTGGATGTGAATGACTAGAATCAAAAAAATTCCAAAAAATTTGAAATAGTGAATTGGGGCTTACAAAAAAATTCCAAAAAATTTGAAATAGTGAATGACTAGGAATGGAGATAAAACTTGGTAGAAAGATCTTGATTCCACTAGACTCGCTTGTTTTCGTAAACAAAACTCACTTGATTCGGATGCGAGCTCCTAGAATCAGAAACTTTCTAAAAATTGAAAAAAAAAAGAAGAAATAGTGAATTGGGGCTTACTGAAAAGTCAGAAAGCATAATACTTTCAGGAATGGAGACCAAACTTGGGAAAAAGATCACGATTCTAATTGACTCGCTTGTTTTCGTCTGCCAAACTCACCTAATTTGGATGCAACCTGCTAGAGTCATAACATTTTATAAAAAAATTAAAAAAAATTGTAAAAGAAAAAATGAAATAGTGAATTGGGGCTTATGAAAAAGTTAGAAAGAACAATACTTTTTAGGAATGGAGAGCAAACCTGCTAGAAATATCACAATTCCAATAGGCTATTGGTTTGCTAAACTCACCTTATTCGGACACGATTGACTAGAACTGAAATATTTTCTAAAAGAATTTTCGTAAAATAAAAAAAATGAAATAGTGAATTGAGGCTTACGAAAAAATTTAGAAAGCACAATACTTTTAGGATTCGAGATCAAACCTGGTAGAATGATCATGATTCCAATAGACTAGCTTGTTTTGGTCATCCACACTCACCTAATTCAGACATAAGCAACAAGAATTAGAATACTTTCTTAAAAAAAAAATTAAATTAAATACATTTCCACAAAAGAAAAAAAAATGAATAGTGGATTGGAATAAAGATTGACTTACAAGATGCCATTTTTTGAGACTTTCCTCTTCGGTAAATAATGTCAATTTGTTGTGAGGCTCTCGAAAAAGAAACCCTAACCCTATATCATGGAGGAATAAGACGATGATTGAGTAAGAGGAGAAGAGTGATATCGTGATAGGAAATGGAATTTTGGTCGGAATTGGATCCAAAAAAGGGAAAAGCAAGATGTAAATAAGGGAAGGCAAAGTTTAGGGTTTGATATCAAGCAACATCGGAGCTACGAAATTTTGTAAGAAAAAGGGGCCAAATTATATATATGTTTTAAAATTCATAATTAAATTAAAAATATATAAAAATATTTAAGAATTATTTTGTAAATATAAATATTTATAGTATAATAAATTACCAAAATTAGAGCCTCAATATAAGTGTCGGATATAACAACCCTCATTCTCAAGATGTGTTAATTAAAGTTTAAAGTTAACAGGTTGATTATGATAAGAATTGGCACTAAGTCACATTCTATGAGAATTCATTAATGAATTCTAAGTCTGAAATTATAGATATATAGTTTGTCTGGATTTTTCTCTGTCCAGATTGCAACTGTTATGCTGTTCGAAGGTTTCTGTTCAAAATGGTCCTTGTGATCATATTTGGATAGATTATTTTTGTTATTACAGATATAGATAGAATAGATATAGATAGACTAATCAAGAAGTCTGTGCAGGAATGAGACTGTATAGATTACAATAATTGGAATTAGGAATTTCGCTCGACAACACGGGAGAAGGATAATAAATATGTTAAGATATTAAAATAATGTAATAAAACAGTATTAGGATAAAAAAAAGTTTATTCACATTTTTGCATTAATTAAAGGTAATACTTAGTTTAAGTCTTATGCTTAATCATAGTTTTATGACGCGCTATTGTATCATATACATGTTAACTAACTGGCTGCAGACAAGATGTTACATTTATGGTATCAAAGCAAAAAGACTAGGGAATTTATTTACGTATTGCCAAAAGTTGATGCTATGAGTTGCTTTTAGATAGTTGTTACGAGTATGCATGTGTGACCACTAAGTGTGGGTCTGATCAAATCATTACTTTGTGTAACATGTGCAGAATCATGGTACCTCATAGAAGGACTCGGGGAACATCTGATCCGCCGCAGATCCAATACCCGCAACTTTGGCTGGCATACAACAAATGATGGAAGCAAATAGGCAAACTATGACAAAAGTTAATAAGCAGACATATGAAGCTATGCTTGATGAGAACAGGCTGAATAATCAGAATATATTTAAGGTTATGCTAGAAGAGTTCAAGACGGGTGGAAATGTTAATCAGCCACCACCTCGATAACCTTCATGCTTGCACCACTGCCTCTTCTCGCATCTAATTATACTTTTCCTATAATAGATGATGATAGAATGGAAAGTCATCATGGAAATGTTGGTCATCATGAAGAGTCTACCTATCATATTGGTACTGCACATCCAAAGGTAAATTAAGAAATTGAAGAAGAAGAAGAAACTACGGAAAGAAGGTTGAATGCATTTAAGAAGCATAAACCTCCACCTTTCAAGAGAAGATATGAGTCAACAGAGGCTGCAAAATTGTTACAAGCAACAGATAATATTTTCAAAGTTATGAGGTGCAGAGATCCACAGAAATTAGTGTTTGCTACTTACATCTTACAGGAAGATGCTAATGATTGGTGGATGAATATTTCATAGTCCTTGGAGCAATAGGGTCCGAAGATTACTTGGACTTTTATTCGAAGGTCTTTTCTTAGATTGGTACTTTCCTAGGAAGGCTAGGGAAAGTAAAAAAAAGAGTATCTTGAGCTGAAACAAGGAACAATGATTGTCAACCAGTATCTAGCAAAGTTTAATGAATTGGTGAAATTTGTTCATTATAGGAAGGCATTGCCTACTCCTGCTGAACAAGCACTAAAGTTTCAATGGGGTTTGTGTGAAAAGTTAGCAAAAAGAATTTTAGGTTATGCATCTAGAGACTTTCCTATTCTTATTAAGCAATGCAAGTCTATGGAAGAAGCTGATACTAAAGCTAATACTAGCAAGGTTCCTTTTTGGAAGAGAAATAAAGGCAAAAATCTTCAAGTGAAATTTTCTGGTGATAAATTTAAGAAGCCTTGGAATCCATAGAGTGGTAATTCTAAACCTATTCCAAAATGTATCAAGTATGGTAAGAATCATTTTGGTGTTTGCTGGAAAACCCAGAACGTATGTTTCAAATGTGGTCAGCCTGGCCATTTCATTAAAGATTGTCCTTAGAAGGCTATACAAGCTACACCTTTACAAGCTGATCCTCTTCAGGTTATTCTTTTCAAGCCGCCCCTTTATAGGTAGTTTAGAGTCCATCTGTGATGCAAAATACTCCAACTATAGGTCAGGTTTTTACCCTTGATCCTCAGCAATCTAGAACATCTTCTGACCTTATGAAAGGTACGATTTACATTAATAACAATGATATAGGTGTCATGTTTGACTCGGGAGTGACTCATTCGTTTATTTCTAGTTTTTTCGCTATTGGACTCAATAAGTTGTTGTACAAAGTGTCCCCTCCAATGGTGGTTAAGACTGCCTCTCGTGAGAAACGTTATAGCACGATGATGTGTGAGGAGAGTTTTTATATGAAGGTCAGAACTATTTTGTTGACTTAATTATTTTGGAAAATATGAGTCTGGTGATTATTCTGTGTATGGATTGGTTAATAAAAACAACGTGATGATTAATTGTTGTAGTAAGAAGGTCATTGTATCTTCAGATTATTGTGTGGAAAGTTCTCCTTATCTTTCAGTACTTCTGGTTAAAAAGGCCTTGAAGCAAGGAGATTTGGGTTATTTATTTTTAGGAGGTTTTATAGGTATCAGTAAGAAACCGATTATGAACATTCCTATTGCTCGTGACTTTGATGTTTTTCCGAATGAAACTCTTCATTTTCTTCCAGAGAGGGAAATTCAATTTACTATCGACTTACTACTTGGTGTAGGGCCAATCTCTATAGCTCCATACAGAATGTCACCTTTGGAGTTAGTAGAATCGAAAAAGCAAATTGAAGATCTTTCAAGTAAGAATTTTATTGTACCAAGTGTATCCCTATGGGAAGCACCGGTATTGTTTATGAAAATGAAAGATGGAATTATGAGGTTATGCACTGATTATCGACAACTAAACAAAGTAACTGTCAAAAACAAGTATCTTTTACAGTGTATTGATGATTTGTTGGATAAATTGAGGGGTGCTTTGGTATTTTCAAAGATCAATGTCCGATCTTGGTATCGAAAGATTCGAGTTAAACTAGAGGATGTGCTTAAAACTGCGTTTAGATCTTGTTATGGTCATTATGAATACTTGGTGATTCCATTCGGACTCACTAATGCTCCAGCAATTTTCATAGATTATATGAATAGGATTTCCAAACCTTATCTAGATTAGTTCGTTATAGTCTTCATTCGATGATATTTTGATATATTCTAAAAGTGAAGAAGAACATTCAGAACATTTGAAAATCATGTTACAGGTTTTAAGAGAGAAACAATTATATGTCAAGCCTTCAAAATATGGTTTTGGCTTTCTGAAGTTCAATTTCTGGGTTACGTCATCTCTTCTGAAGGAGTGGCAGTGGATCCCAGTAAAATAGAAGTTGTATTGGATTGGGAACGATCAAAGAATATCGCTGAAATCCTAAATTTTCTTAGGTTAGCTGGTTATTATGGGAGATTTATTAAGGATTTCTCACGGATAGTGTTACCATTGACACGTCTTACCAGAAAAAGGTATTCCATTTGTTTTGACTCATGAGTGTGAACAATATTTTGAAGACTTAAAGACAAAGTTCACTACAGCTCCAGTTTTGATTTTATCTAATCCCAAGGGTGAGTTAGAGATATATTATGATGCTTCAAAGATGGGTTTAGGTTATGTTTAGATGTTGAATAGGCAGGTAGTTGCATATGCTTCAAGACAATTGAAGCCACATGAGGAGAATTATCCTACTCATGATTGGGAATTAGCAGCCATAGTATTTGCCTTGAAAATATAGCGATATTTTCTATATTGTAACAGCCCGTTGTACACCGGTATTGTTAACATTGATTATGATATTAAGCGCAGTTACAATCACAACAATTCATTTATAAAAATGCGAGTAAACTTTTTCCGTTTTATTACGCGGGCATTTAAAACAATAAAAAGCGTAATAAATAAAAGTTGTGGCCGTAACTATAAACTCTTTGCAGAATAATTATTTAAACTATCTAGATATCATAAAATACTTTTCTCAAGTCACTAAGGGGTCCCCATAAACCCACTTAGCCTAAATCTCACTTTTACGTTTTCTACCTATCCGAACATGGTTCGGTATTTTAATTACTGCAGATAATCCACTTGGCGAGAACCTCTCATCTTTTAGTATGTTACTCTAGACTTAATTACTTTCTAGGAAGCTATCACACGAGTCATAAAGTTCTTGTTTTCTCCGGATATCGCCATTTAAAGTCGGACAAGCAAACCTGCCAGCCAACCTCAAACCGACTCCAAACAGCCTTCACTCAATCAATTATTCTGGAAAATACAATCGTCCAATTGCTCTCAAATATTTATACAGTAAACTAGACATCTCAATATTCAATTTGATATATCATACAATTAATTTGACCAAGAAAGGAGGCGGGAATAAAATTCCCAAAAACTTCCAGAAACAGCACCTGTATAGGTCCGTTCTGGACAGTCCGTCTTCAATTGCTTCTACAGGGCTGAGTGCAACCCAGAAAATTCCTAAATTTTACCACAAGGTAGAGGACATATCAAGATTTAAAACGATGTATTTCACATCCCTATCGAACTTATGTGGAGGGAAATATGCTCTCCCAAAGTTCATTCAAATTCTGCCAATTTCTAGAAAATTTGCTTGAGTTTCCTTTGTTTTTCCAATAAATCCCAAATTTACAAAAGTGTTCTCTAACCTCAATTTGTACCTAATAATCATTGGGTGGCACACAAGGACCAGCAATGCCTTGGTGCTCTTACAACCCTTCACAGTTTATATCGAATTTAATCAATATACATCATTCATGCTTACTTTCTCAATTTAACTTATTTCAATCACAAGATCCCATTTGCATGCATTTTTAGAATCATAAAGCATCATTCACATCCTAGAATAGGCCTATTTCCCTTTCATCATATTACATACTTTCATATTACATCAAGTCTTCATATACAACTTACAACTCCTCCAAATGACATATTACAATTTACAATTCTCCAATTACAACTTAATGAAATAAACCTCAAAATGAAACATAATACATATACAACTAGACTTAGGCAAAAGATGGCATGAACAAATATGACAATATACATCATCCTAAATCCATATGCAATGTTCATGCCCTAAGTCTATCCTGGGCCCAATGGCCACCAAAATGCAAAATAAATAGAAATCCTCCAGCTCAGCCTACGGGGCTTCTTGCCCGCCGCTCCAACACCACTACTACCTCTTGAAATAAAGTCCCCAAGGCGGGGTGAGATATACTAATATCTCAGTAACCCAGAGGTTCTGGAGAATACTCCACCTCACTTCGATGCATATAAATAATACAACATAACATCTGAAAATGGGATAAATCAAGGGATTTAGTGAAGTAGGGGAGCATAGGGAATAAAATACGACGAAGTCGGAATGGTCAATGCCAAAACCACGCAACGTCTAGCCTATTGGCCTCGGCATATAAGCCTACGGGTTTCAAACCAAGGTGTGTTCCCAAAACATCAACCAAGGCACCCACCACCATATCCACCCGAGACTTCCAAGTGTGCTCCTATCCGGATAACACACCACGATCCCAGGTCAACTGAAACTCCCTCATGGAGACTGTAACAGCCCGTTGTACACCAGTATTGTTAACATTAATTATGATATTAAGCGTAGTTACAATCACAACAATTCATTTTATAAAAATGCGAGTAAACTTTTTCCGTTTATTACGTGAGCATTTAAAACCGTAAAAAGCGTATTAAATAAAAGCTATGACCGTAACTGTAAACTCTTCGCCGAATACTTAATTAAACTACTTTTACATCTTATATTACTTCTCTCAAGTCACTAAGGGGTTCCCATAAACCCACTTAGCTAATTTCTCACTTTTACATTTTCTACCTATCCGAACGTGGTTTGGTCTTTAATTTTCTGCGGACACCTCCAGCTTCAGTTTTATATATCATACACCTAATTTGACCAAGAAACGAAGCGGGAATAATTTTCCCAAAACCGGTCCAGAACTGCCACATGTGCAGTAAGCAAATGGGCAGTCTGCGTTCCCTGCCAGAAACAGGCCGACGCCCACCCCAGAATTTTCCAAATTTTACCACAAGATAGAGGACATCGCAACCTTCAAAACGGCATATGGAACGTCCCTATCGGACCTCTGTGGAGGGAGATATGCTCTCCCGAAGTTCGCCTAAATTCTGCCAATTTATAGAAAATTCGCCAGAATTTTCTTTGTTTTTCCAATAATCCCCAAATTTGTACAAGTGATCTATGACCTCAAATGGTACCGAATAATCATAGGGTGGCACACACAAGGACCAGAAATGACTTGGGCTCTTACAATCCATCACAGTTTATATACAATTACCCTTTTTCCATCACTTTACTTATTATTTTCAACTTAACAAGTTTCAATCACCATAATCTGTTTGCATGTATTCTTTACATCATAAAACATAAATCAATACTACCATAGGCCTATTGCCCTTTCATCATATTACATATTTCAATATTACATCAATTCATGTGCAAATTACAATTCTTTCAAATGGCACTTTACACTTTACAATTCATAACCTTCAAATGACATAACACATACTCCAAAATAGACATGGTAAATCAAGACTAAACTTAGGCAAAATAAACCATGAACCTAATGATACTATAATCCTAATCACATGCATTGTTCATGAGCTAAGTCTAGCCTAGGCCCAATGGCCAACAATATGCAAAATGACAAATCCTATGTCCAATCATCCTACGGGCTTCTTGCCCGCCGCTCCAACTCCACTGCTACCTCCTGAAATAAAGTCCCCAAGACGGGTTAAGATATACGAATATATCTCAGTAACCCAGAGGCTCTGGAGAATACTCCACCCAATGGCTCACTTCGATGCATATAAATAACATAAAATAACATCTTGAAAAACAGGATAAAGCAAGGGATTTAGAGAAACCGGGGATCATAGGGATACAAAATACGACGAAGCTGGAATGGTCGATGCCAATACCACGCAACGTCCAGCCTATTGGCTCGACATATAAGCCTATGGGTCTCATCCAAGGCGTGTTCCCAGAACATCAGACCAAGGCACCCCTCCATCCATATACACCCGAGACTTCCTAGTGTGCTCCTATCCGGATTACACACCATGACCCTAGGTCGATTGGAACTCCCTCTCGGAGACCTATCCAGTGGAAGTCCGTAACGCCCGAAGGCAAACTGTCTACTGGTTAGAGACTCGGTACATCCTATGTACCAACATACATACTAAATGCATGATCATGTTATTCTACATTACTTACATACACTTCCTACCATCACCCTCAACGGGAATGGTGGAACACATAAGGGGATCAAGCCCCAGTACCAAGAGGTTACCTGAATAATCCTCTCCACTTAGCTCCAAAGCAGTATATTCTTCGAGCTCGTTACTCAACAGAAATGCCTACACAAAAGACATTCCCAATCAATCACCTCTCATACAAACGCATGCAAGTTAATAATTCTACAAGCATGGTTTTAGAACTCACCTGACTCCCGCTTGGTCCGGGACCAAGGGCAACCCACCGAGCTCACAGTTCGGGGTTCAAATCTACGTATGACAACCTACAACATCCATGCACGAATCATCAATACACGGCAAATCTACCAAAATACGAAAACGTCAAAAAACGTCACCCACACAAGGTAGGTTCGGCCTACATAGTGTTATTTTACATTTTATTTTTCTAAATTTTCTTTCTCATTTTCTTAGGCATCTTTAGGTTACCAAAAGGTCATATCAAGTGCCACTTTTCATCTTTCGTCATTCAAACGCCGTTTTGCCTAATAATTTGCTCTAGGTCCAATTAACCACTCAACACTACCAATTATTTTTCCATTGATTTTCCAACCTTCCAACCACCACACAACCTATCTAACTACCAAATAATTACACAACACATCATCCAAATAACTTTTCAACATCAATTCCCCTCTTTTTCCTTAATGGCCGAAATGCAACATAGGGTACTCCAAGGGATTCTCAATCAATTTTAACTATTCCACACCTCATACAATCCCATTATAACATCATTCAACTACACAACAACTCCCAACACACTTCTATCAACAATCCAAAAACACAAAGTCATGACATTTCTCCAAATTCTCCGAAGCTAAATCACATTTTTCATGAATAATTTTTATTGCATTTATAGCTCTAACACATCATTCTAAGACATTATCATATAATACACATTTTCCATTTGAGCTCTCTAACAACACAAATCAACAAACCCCCTTTAGGGTTCATGAAAATAAATCTTCAAATCAAACCATGAGAGGTGTTGAAACTTACCCACAATTACGTCACAAGACTCCTCCTAGAACTCCACAAGCAATGGCTTAAGAAATCAACCCCGAGATCACAGAACTTCCAAGAAATTCGTGACTGTATATGGCTCTTTTCTCACAATGGAGAGGGTTTCAAGGGAAACTAATTAGTGGAACGGGTTCGAGTGGTGATTTCCATCGAATTTTAAGATAAGAATCGTCCGATTCGGTTAAGAATCGATGAAGTTAGCAAGAAAATAAAATTGAAAACCAAATGGTCCAAGGGGGGCTGCACGGTTTTTTGAAGGCTGAGGGGAGAGAGAAGAAGATGAATAGTTCCTTTGCCAAGTTGTCATCTTATCACTTAAGTGGGGTGGGTCCCACTGCCACCTCACGCGATTCAAACTAATTCAAATCTCCCACCTATTTCACTAAGTGCCCATAATTTTATAACCTATTTAAAAACTCTAATTTTTAACATTAACCATTGTCCTTTAATTACCCTTGGTCAGATGAATCCGGAGTTTTCCGGTCGTTCGGAGAAAATGTTGTTTTAAGCTATTGCGCGCGTCGTAGGCACGCTTCCCCAAACTTACTAATTTCCTTCAAATTTCATCAAAAATTATATTTCCTAGTCCTATATACCATTTATAACTTGTATTCAAAACCTAGAGCTCAAACTCAATCGACATGTTTTACGGTGCAATCGTACCGCGATATTTTTACCCGGTAAAAATACTATTCACTGAATTTTCTGAAACTTGCCCATCCACTTAGTTTTTCGTTCTGAATCCATTTCTAGGGTTATTTTTGTCAATTGAAACCTCTTACTCAATTTCCTTCCTAGGGTTGTGTGTATGGCTAATTTACCATTTTGCCTTTTCTTTGTATTTTGGCCTAATTTTCAGGATTTTCACTAATCCTTCCCTTTAATCCTCACTTAATATTTTAATATATATAATTTAGAATTGCGAGATGTTATAGAGACCTATCCAGTAGAAGTCCGTAACGCCCGAAGGCAAACAGTCTACTGGCCAGAGACACGGTACATCCAATGTACCAGAACACATACAATATGCATGAGCATGTTATCCTATATTATTCACATACATTTCCTACCAATACCCTCAACGGGAATGGTGGAACACACAAGGGGATCAAACCCCAGTACCAAAGGATTACCTGATTAATCTCCTTCTTAGCAGCTCCAATTTAGTACGTCACCGTACTTGGTACTACTAGAAATGCCTACACATAGGAAATTCCCATTTCAATTTCCATTCACCAATGCATATACATGATTATAAAGGAATTCATGCACATATTCATAATCATTTACCAAAATCCCTTTGGTCAAGGACTAAAGGCAACCCACCAAGCTCAAGGCTCCAAGATCAATTTCGTGGGAGGCAACCTACAGTGATCACACGAGGATCATTAATACACGGTGCAATTTACCAACATTACAAAGCACCAAATTCTCACCTCCCACAAGCATAGGTTCGACCTCTTTAAGCCAAATTTACCAAATAATTTTATCAAATTTATTTTAATTTACCATTAGCACTCTAAGGATACCACAACACCATTTCAAGTCCCATTTTCCATCCCACTCCATCACAACACCATTTTTCCAATTATTCCCTTCTAGGCCAAGTCCTGCACTTATGCCTATCCAATGGTTCCAACCCTAAACCTCATGCATCCAACCAACTTACCACTCATTTAAATATCGTACACAACCACACAACATCAATTATACAATTTTTACCACAACAAACCATACATGCTCTCAAATGGCCGAATCCTTCAAGACCAACAACCAAAGGGTATTCAATCCAACTTCACAATTCCACACACCTTACAATCCTATAATTAACTCATACAAACACTCCACAACTCAATTATACAATCATACAACATATCAATTACATAAAGTGTTGACATTTCAACACAAAATTCTCCTAAGTTACCATCCAAATTCATCAATAATTTTTATGGTTTCTATCATTATAAAACATCATTCTAAGCCACTTTTATCTAATGCACATTTTCAATTTGAGCTCTTTAACCCCATCAATCACACATGCAAGCTCTAGGGTTCATGAAATTAAATCCAATGAATCAACCAATTAAAAGTGCAGAAACTTACCCACAATCAAGGCCTAGGACTCCTCCACACAATACCCAAGCAATGGAGGATCAATCAACTCCAAAAACATTAAAATCTTCATCAAAACCGTCACATTTTTGGCCAATGATCTCTCTCTACAATGATCCCATGCGAAACTGAGGGTAGCAATGTGTCCCTCTCAAGATTTTACACAAGTTTGGCTTTGAAATCATTCAAATCCATGCCCTAGAACTCAAGTTATGTTGGTTTGAAGTTTTCAAGCTTTTCTTTTTCACCAACAATGGAGGGCCACGAAATTTGCAAGGAGGAAGATGATCCAAAAATCTGATTTTTCACATGTGCTCATAAGTCACTTAAGTGGGGGTGGGCCCCACAAGTGCAACCTCACTTAAACTCACTTAAATTCAATTAAATCCACCACTAATCTTCCATTAGTTCATAAACTATTTAGAAACTCTAAATTTTAACATTAACCATTGTCCTTTAAGTGCCCTTGACCAGATGAATCCGGAGTTTTCCGGTCGTTCGGAGAAATCGCAGTTTTAAGCTGTTATGCACGTCGTGGGCACGCTTCCCCAAAGACACTAATTTCCATCAATTTTCACCGGAAATCATATTTCCTATTCCTATGTATCATTAATAGCTTATATCCAAACCTAGGTCTCAAAATTCATTCGGCACATTTTACGGTGCAACTGTACAGCGATATTTTTACCCGGTAAAACACTATTCACCGAATTTTCAAAAACTTGCCTAACCACTCAATTTTTCGTTCTGAATCCATTTACAGGGTTAGTTTTCTCATTTTAGACCTCCTACTCAATTTTACTTTCCTAGGGTTACATGTTTGGCTAATTACCATTTTACCCTTCCTTTGTATTTTGGCCTTAATTTCAGGATTTTCACTAATCCTACCCTTTAATCCTTATTTTCATATATAATTATATGTTTTAGAAATAAGAGGTGTTATATATATGGTGTTAATTTTGTAGTCTTCAATGATCACAAAAGCTTGAAGTATCTGTTTGATAAAAAAAAACCAAATATGAGACAAAGGAGATGGATGGAATATCTGAAGGATCATGATTTTGAATTGCGATACCATCTAGGAAAAGTTAATATAGTAGCTGATGCTTTAAGCATAAAAACTGTGACTTTATCTAATATGCTGATGAGAGATTATGATTTGATAGAGCAGTTCAGAGACTTGCAACTAAGTAATGTTGTGAGTGATAGATTACTTGAAAAAGAAGCGGTGAATGTGAGTAATGAGTTACTGGATAGAATTCAAAAGACTCAGGATAAACAGTATTTAATTTTATATCAAAATAGGATTGTAGAGCCTAGGGGTCAGTACACTATCCATCCAGGAGCTACTAAGATATATGAAGATCTGAAAAGAATTTTTTGGTGGAAGGGTATGAAGAAAAACATAGCTAAATATGTGTCTCATTTGTCAGAAGGTAAAAATTGAACACCAGAAATCTTCTGGTAAACTTCAATCTTTGAAAATTCTAGAATGAAAATGGGTCAGTATTTCTATGGATTTTGTTGTAGGTTTGCTAAGGACTCAGGAAAGATTTGATTCTATATGGGTTATAATGGACAGATTAACTAATTGTACTCACTTTTTACCTGTGAAAACTACTTTTACTAATGAGCAGTTTGCTCGACTTTATGTAAAAAAGATAATGAGACTTCATGGTGTGCCTACGAGCATAATTAGTGATCAGGATCCAAAGTTTACTTCTTGATTTTGGGGTGCTTTTCAAGATGCTTTTGTTACTCAATTGAGATTGAGTACAACTTATCATCCCCAGACTTATGGTTAGATTGAAAGGACTATTCAGATTCTGGAAAACATGTTTAGAGCATGTACCTTATAGCAAGCTACAATATGATATAAATATATATCGTTGATAGAATTTTCATATAACAATATTTTTCATGCTAGTTTGGGTATGGCTCTATATGAGGCTTTGTATGGTCGAAGATGTCGTACGCTTTCTATAACAACCCATACCAGTAAGTATATGAAATTAAGGATTTATGTAAATTTGATCTGTTAATCATGAAATTATCATGATATTATTTATGGGAATGCCATTTGTGCCAAACAAGTCAATTAGGACCTTAATAGTAATATTTGGAAGTTAGGGGTCAAAAGTCAAAATTATGAGACAATTTAGGTACCATTTTTAAATTAGCGAAACTTGGTCTAAACTAGATTTAGACAGTAAAATCGATTTGCTTATCAAATTTCATGAACTTTAAGTGGTATAAAGGTATGTTAATTATGAGTAGAATAATTATGAAAAACAAGTCAAAGTTAGAGAAAATGATAAAAACAATAGAGTTATTTCAAATAAAGGTTAAGTGATGTGTTGTTTAAGTTTGTCAGTTACCTTCCTTGTTTATCAAGTAATCTTGGTTTTCTTGCCAATCAAGTAACCTTGCTTGTTGGTCAAGGTACTTTACTTGCTCAACAAGTTACCTTATTAGCTTGTCCGACAAGTTTCAATTGCTTAGTTTTTAAGGTTGCTTTACTTGTCCACTAAGTTATTAAGATAGCTTCTTCATGAAGTCATATTGCTTTCCTTGCTAGTCAAGTCGTCTAGTAGCTCATTCTCTAATTTACCTAGATAGCTTCATCATCACACTACTTTTCCAAGACTTAGTCACCAAGTTTCATGAAACATGGTCATCAAGTTGGCTTATTCTTCAAGTTTGGTTACTTGTTCCTTAAGTTACTTAGGTAACTTCTCCATGACACCTTGACTTCTAGCCTTGGCCGCCAAGTTGTGTGCCTTTGTCATCAAGTTATCTAAGCTTCTTCATTATGCTAACTTCACCAACAAGCTTTCTCTTTTTCTTCTTGATAACTGGGGTCTTATGCCTATAAATAGGCTTTCATCTTAGAGCTTTTAACTTCTTCTTTCTTCATGGTTTGGTCTCATATTTCTAGTGAGAAAAGAGAGAGATTTTATCTAGTTTTAGCTACTTTTTTCAAAAATCCTATTTCACAAAACTTATAGTATAGGATCTTGTGATCATAGCCTTTGTCTTAGATCATCATTAGGAGATCATATGTGTGAGATATACCTCCTTTACGCCGGAGCTCCTTGTTGCCTCATTGAAAAAGGATGAGTTTTTATGATGTTCTTACGATTCAAAGTTGATTTCTGGGTCCTGTTAACCTATCGAAGGTATAAACTCTCAATTTCTACGGTTAGAATTCTTAATTTAAGCTTCTATCTATCAAAATTATATGATCTTTCATGATGATGATTTTAGGAATTCATATGGTCTTGTATGATTGCTTTTATGAGGTTTTAGTGTTTGTATAGGTTTTTATTCAGTAATCATCTCAATTGAACAATTTAGAAATGAAAAAGGATGGTTTGAAATTATGTGTTATGTTTCAGCTATATGATGTAATACTAAGTAAGTTAAGATTTTTATAAGTTGAATTTAGATTATTTTAAGTTGATTTAAGTGATAGGTTATGGTTAAGTTAAGTTAAAAGGTAGGAAATTTGTAAGTCTTTTTATATGTCTATGTTTTGGATATGCTAGTATTTTCAGTAGAAAGTCAACGTTATGTTAATATGGGAAGTCTAGATGTTTAATATAGAGACTGTCTGGTGGCATAAATGAGTAAGTAAGATTATGTAAGTGTTGAAGATTTCGAACTATGCATGGAAAACGTAGATTTCTTCAAGTTTAAGAAAGTTTGGGATTGATAGTTAATGATGTCCATGTTTATGTATTTTAGTTTGGAATCAAGAGAAGTGAGTTAAGCGGACTAGTTCCAAGTAATTAAGTATAAGGAGAGCTGCTTTCAGGTAAGCTTTTGATTTAAGGAGTTTTCTCTTTTCTTGTTAATCCACCATAATCCAGTGGGATGATGGTTAGGATATCTATATGTTTGTGTGATATTATATGTTAGATACATAGTATAGTTGCATCCAAATAGAATATATGATATGATATAATGTGATACGATAATTATGGTTCTTGATCAATGAACACTTCGTTGGGGACTTAGGTTCTCGGAGATTATCTATCAACTATTCAAAGTGAGAAATTACGCTTTGGGAGTCTTATGTTAAGTTATGATGTGTTTATATGATGTATGATATGCTCTGTATATGATCTTTCATGCAGTAAGTGAACTCTTGGGAGGAGACTGCTCCTTAGATCAAGAGTTTATTGAGTTTATTCTCACCACGTGTTATGGGGACATATTTCAGGTACTCCGGCAGTAGCAGGAGAGCCCCCTTAGGGAAAGAGGCCAATGTAGTGTGGCTAGAAGATCCTGTTGCAGTAGTTCTCAATAGTTTTATGTATTGACATATGTTTTGGAGACATGATTAGATATCATGCATGTTATAGTTGACATCCATTTTCGTAGGCATATGTAGCCTATGAACAAGTTATATGTTGGATGTTACTTTCAGTATGAATTTGGTATGAGTATGATATTACAGTATAATATATGACGTATATTCAGTTTCATTATTTGTAATATCATACTCATACCAAATTCATACATATGTTGCGCTTAATACCATATGCAATGATAACATTACCGGTACGGAACGGGCTGTTACATCGTCCAACTCCAGTAACAAGTGACAACCTGACAAACACATGATCTTCTAAAGAGAATTCTAAATGTCGATGTTTACTATCATAATAGCTTTCTTTAATTATCTCTAATCATTTTCACCTGATCTGTGACCTCTTGCACCATATCTGGTCCGTACAACTCTTTATCTCCAACCTCTGATAAACAAGAAGGTGAAAATGATTAGAGATAGATTAAAGAAAGCTATTATGATAGTAAACATCAACATTTAGAATTCTCTTTAGAAGATCATGTATTTGTCAGGTTGTCACTTGTTACGGAAGTTGGACGATGTAACAGCCCGTTACCTACCGGTAATGTTATCGTTGCATATAGTATTAAGCGCAGTTACAATCTAGTAATTCAGTTAATTAAACTACGGGTAAACTTTTTTTTTCTTTTTATTGTCGTTTTCACTTTTAGAATGATCATATTAGACAATACACTAATTGTGATCATTACTCAAAACTCATTGCGGAATTAAAAATCTAATAGCTTAATACCATACAACTTAAATTTGAAGGTTGCTAAGTGGTTTGATCATTACTCAAACCATTCCACATACTCAATGGGCACCTTACTACAATTTCTATAATGATCAAACAACCATGGTAGTTGTTTGGTCATTATAGGATACTTCTAACGGATTCAACAGAGGCGGATTGAGCTTGGAGCTGACGTTGAAGAGCATTGCTTGTGAGGAGTTGAAGTAAACTCTTGGTACTTGGGTTTTATCCCTTGTGTGTTCCGCCACACCTAGTGGAAGGTCGTGGTTTAGATTTTGTGCTCTTTGACGTTGTATGAATTGTATGTTCATGCACTATTCCTTGATTGTGTGACAAGCTTGGAGCATGTTGTTTGATTGTCTATGATCTTTGGCCAGTAGATGTGTGTGGTTTGGACTTCTGTTGGAGATATCTTTTGGGGATTCCAGTCAGATTTTGCCGTGGGGCCGACTCTGGGAGCAGTACCAGGATGATCCAAACGTGGGACTTCCGCTGGATAGGGCTCATGAGGAGTTCTAGTTGGGTTTTGCCATGGGGTCGTCTCATCCATGAGAGATGCACCAAGAAGCTTCCCGGGAGTTATATGATAGAGTCTGTAAGAATCTGCACCGTTAATTCAGGAAATTAATTAAATAAATATGAGAATTAGGAAATAATTCCATAATTGACCCTAATAATTAGGAGAAGGCTTAAATAATTATAGTAAGTGATTAATAATGCTGAAAGTCGCTTTTCTCATGAAAAGTGCAGATACCAGTTCTGCCTCACGGTATAAATGTGTACCCATGAAGTATCCCAGAAAATTATAATAAGTGCATGAATATTCCTAGAATAATATATAGGACTAGTAAAACATGTTTCAAGTCGAAATAATGAGAACTGGTGCCAGAACTGATACTAGCTAAGTAAAAGCGCGTACCGGAAAGGTGCTGCGAAAAATAAAATAAAAAAAATGAAAAATCTTAGAAAAATGTCAAGGTTTAGAATCCTAAGTTTCGGATTAAAATACTAAGTGCATCTATTAATACTAATACAGTGTGATTAAGGTTTAAGTGGACTATATAAGGGTGTGGCACACACTTCTAGGTCATGCTGCCACGTTCTTCCATGGCCTCCCTTGCATGAAAAACCCTCCAAGTTACCTCTTTTTTGAGTTGAGGGATGTTCTTATCTTTGAGTGAGTGTAGAAGCCTTTTTCTTGATAGTTGATGCTCCAAGAAGCAAATTTTGTGAAGAAAGGACCTTGCTTGAGTGTCATTTTCGTGTACCCTTGGAGTCAGCACCTTGGAGCTGACTTGTGTCTCGTAGAGCATCATTCACCTCTTTTTTGGAGCTTGGGGTAAGTTGTTGAACCTTGATCATTAGTTTTAGTTGTTTAAAGGTTGAGTCTTAGCATGTTAATGAGTTAAATAAGTAAACAACCTGAACATGAACCTAAAAGTGAATAAAAATGCATGCTTGGACGTTTTAATGGGCTAAAAACTGAAACTTTGGAGTGATATCTCGCAAAATGCAGAAACTGCATTCTGTCACGAAGTATCCGGATATTGATATCCGGATATAGGTTCTTGAGATATCCGAATATGGATATCCGGATATGATATCCGGATATGGCCCTGACATATATCCGGATATTTTGGGAATTTCGGGATAGTAGCTTTACTGTTCATACAGAAGTGTATTTTGGGTTTGTGGACCCATGATGGGTTACTGTGGACTTCTGTGATAATTAATCTAAGTCAGAATCTAAGTGATTAAGGACTTATGACTTTGTGAGAAGCCTAAAGATATGAAACATAAAAGGAAAGCGTTGTATTTATGTTATATGTTTGTAGATTATGATTGTTGATACAATTGTTAGTCCAAACAGATTATGATTGTGCTGTGTGTGGACTTTGAGCTGGTGTGGACCTTGTATTGGATAGTTAGCTTGCGAGGTAAGCTTTCGTGTCCTCGGTTTAGCCATTGTTGGTTCCACCATATCCCATGGGGGAATGGTTTATATGAAACATGGATTTTATAACTTAAGAAAAATTGTGGGTCATGAAATGGTGAAGTTTAATTGTGTGAGGATTGTGTGGTGAGTTGTTGTATGATGTTGTAATATGATTATATGATGAGTATGAGTGTTGAATTGGATTGAATACCCCTAGATTGATGAGCATGAGCAATTCGACCTATTGAGTTCATGGTTGGTTTGATGATGTAAAAATAGTATAATTGGTGTTATATGATTGTAAGAGGTGTTTAAATGGATAATAGGTTGGTATGATGTTGTGGAATTGGAAGAATGTTGGATGTATTGAGTATGTGGTAAATTGGCCTATGATGATGTATAAGGAACGATAAGTGTAAATAACCATTTGGCCTAAGTGATGAGTTTGGGTATGAGTATTTTGAAAGTGAATTGTTGTCTTGGAATTGATTGATGATCATGATTGTTGATCATTCAGGTTGCCTCTCACGGACGCTATGGAAGCAGATTAAGCTTGGAGCATACGTTGTGGAGCATTGGCTTCGGAGTTGAGGTAAACCTTTGGAACTTGGGTTTAGTCCCTTGTGTGCTCCACCACACCTAGTGGAAGGTTGTGGTTGGATTTTTTGCTTTTGAACATTGTGTGAATATGTATGTTCATGCATTATTGCTTGATTGTGTGACATGCTTGGAGCATGTTGTGTGTGAATTGTTTGATCTCTGGCCAGTAGATGTGTGTTGGTTTGGACTTCCGCTGGAGATGTCCTTTGGGGATTCCGGTCGGGTCATTGTCGTGGGGCCGACTCTGGGAGCGGTACCAGGATGATCCAAACATGGGACTTCCGCTGGATAGGGCTCATGAGGAGTTCCAGTTGGGTTTTTCCATGGGGTCGTCTCAACCATGGGAGAGGCACCAATAAGATTCCGAGAGTTATATAATGGGGTCCTTGAACGGAATTCTGATGTGGATGTTCTTGGATTTGTCCCCAGTTGTTTGTGATATTGTATATTATGCATTTCATACTATGTTATTTGTTGCACATTGAGTGAGCCATGGGGTGGAGTGATCCTCTAGTACCCTTAGTTTACTGAGATATATTTGTATATCTCACCCCGCATTTGGGGACATCATTTCAGGCGGTAGCAAGCATGGAGGAGTTGGATCATGAGGTGCATATGGAGAGCAAAGCATCTTGGAGGATTGCTTAGGATGAACATACTAGTATTATGGTGTATCTTGGACTTAGGGTGTGAACATTGGAGTGCATGGATAATATTGCCATGCATTGGTTGTTCATATATTGTTTTAAGTCATTTGACCATAGTGTTGTGTTTTGGTTATGAAATTGTATATCTCTAATGTTGTATATTGGATATGGTGAGCATGGGACTTGTCCATGGCCACACATGTTGTGTTTTGGGGCATTGGAATCGTATGTTGTAAATAGACCATTTGATGTTCAAAATAGCTATGTTGTTAGAAATCATAATAATTGCCAATTGGTTTATGCTTAAGAACTAATTGTTGTAAAGGATGTTATGGAAGTTTAAATTGATGAATGAATTGTGAACCATGGATTGTTGAGCTGAGAATTGGTCCTGTATATTATGAGATGAAACTGAACTAGGTACTTAGTTGAACAAAAATGGGAAATGTTGGAAAAACAAACAAAGTTCTGCCCAATTCTCGTCTCCTATATGATGGAATTGACCTCTTGTCCTTCTTGGAAGTTAGAGAGCTTTCTCTTAGCTTTTCAATGAGACCAAGATTGTGTAAATTGGAGTTGTATAACTCAAGTTATGGGCAGAACACCATAGGTAGATCAGATTACCTATTTTGGGTACACAGCCCCTACACTTTGGCGCTGTGGGCGCCAAAATGGCATTGCTAGCACCAACCAGGAAAAAGGAGGCAATGGCACTGGCGCTAAGGGCGCCACCCTCCCTGTATTTTGCGCAACAGTGGCACTGATAGCTCGGGACTGGGGTCCTGCAGTTTCGGCACCTATTTTCTTAGAAAATTCATAACTTGAGCTGCGGTGCTCCAAATTGAGCGCAGTTTGAACCCATGTGAAGCTAAAGAGAAAATCTATAACATACTAATAAATGAGAAGCATTTGATAGGCACGAAATTGTTGGAATAAATAAAATGGTTAAGGCCTTTAGTGTTTAAAAATGGAACGTATGAGCCTTAGCTTTGTTGGTTTATGGGAACCACTTAGCATTATGTAAATGAAAGTTGTATGATGTTAAGCTATGGTATTATTATTTACGCACAAGGTTTTGGGTTATTATCACAGTCGGTATATTATCGGATATTATTATTTTAAGGTACAAAGATATTAAAAAGGAAATGAATTTTCCCGTAAATTACAAATGACCACTATGTTTGTAACTGCGCTTAATATCATATTTGATGATAACACACCGGTCCGATAATGGGGTGTTACAAGTTTTCTCTACCATGTCATAAAATATGGAGAGCATTGTAACACCCCGTAGTACTCCGGTTGTTAACATACATGATATTTAACATTCACAGAGAAAGACTTTATTTGAAAAGGAATAAAACATCTTATAAAAATACGAGTAAACTTTTTCCAAAATGTTTTATAAAAATATTTCTAAAAATGTTCATGTGAGATACTGTGAAAGCGTAAATCTAAACATACATCTAGTAATTAATCCCATGAGCCAGTATTAAGACTATCAAGATATGACATCAAGTGTCATTCCTGACGGAGTCTAACGGACAGCATAACAGCTGTATTTTGGATAATATGGAACCTGTTCCCACACATACAGTTAACCTGATAAATATAATAATTTAAACAGACAGCTTGCAAGTCCAACACGGACTGCAATCCCCTCAATGGGTCAATACAAACAAGAAGGCTTCATGCCCAAATTAACTGAATGCATACATCAAGTCTATATTAATTCAAATTATAAAAACATCAATAATTAATCCATAGCTCTAAGGATACAATCATGAGCCTAAATAAACACATACAATAATCTCCATAAAATAATTCAACATGTTACAAGTCTACATGCTAACATCAAATCTAAACATAATATAAAATCATCAACTGCATCATCATCTACTCTAATGCGGGGGCCTTGCCCCTAGAAGCATCACCACTACTTTGTGTACCTGAAATGATATGACATCAAGTGTCATTCCTAATGGAGTCTAATGGAGTGTTACAAGTTTTCTCCACCATGTCAGAAAATATGGAGGGCATGCACCTCTGAAACGTAGCAGGTGCGTTGCATAGACCAAACGGCATCCATCTATATGCAAATACTCTAAACGGGCAAGTGAAGGCTATTTTCTCTTGGTCTTCTGGTGCTACTGGGATTTGATTGTACCCAGAATATCCATCCAGGAAACAATAATAAGTATGCCCAGCCAATCTTTCTAACATCTGGTCAACAAAAGGAAGTGGAAAATGATCTTTCCTTAGCTGCGTTCAACCTCCAGTAATCCACACACATCCTCCAACCAGTAATAGTTCTAGTCGGAATTAATTCATTTTTTTCATTATGGACCACAGTTATGCCTCCTTTCTTTGGAACAGTTTGCACTAGACTCACCCAAGCAGTATCTGAAATTGGATAGATCATGCCAGCATCAAGAAGTTTCACCACTTTTTTTCTCACCACCTCCTTCATTGTAGGATTGAGCCTTCTTTGAGGTTGTCTTACTGGTCTGACATCATCCTCCTCGAGAATTTTGTGAGTACAAAAAGAGGGATTTATACCCTTCAAATCAGAAATGGACCACCCTATAGCAGTCTTATGTTCCTTCAGCACTTCGATCAACCTCCTTTCCTGCTCAGATGACAACCCTTTATTAATGACAACGGGATAAGTCTCATTATCACCTAAGAAGATGTATTTAAGAGTTTTAGGCAGCTTCTTTAACTATACTTTTGGGGCACTATCTTCTTTGTCAGAATCTTTCTTTTCAAGAACTTCAAAAACAACATTCTTTTCTTCCTCAAAAGGAACAATATCACGCACCTCAAGTTCTTCATCAAGCTCCTGACTAGAAGACTCCTCTTCTTTGACCACTTCTTCTAAAACATCAATTCTGAAACAATCACCTTTGTCAGAAGATTGTCTCATAGAATCAAAAACATTGATGGTGATGGTTTCATCATTCATCCTTAACTCTAGCTTCCCTTGTTCAACATCAATCATAGCACGAGTAGTAGCCAAGAAAGGTCTTGCTAACAAAAGAGGCATTTCAGTTCCCTCTTCCATGTCCAACACCATAAAATCTGCTGGAAAAATGAACTTGTTCACTTTCACTAGTACATCTTCAATTATACTAGTGGGTTTCCTTAAAGATCTGTCAGCAAGTTGTAAGGAAACTAAAGTAGGTTTGAGCTCAGATATTCCCAAAGATTTACACATAGACAAAGGCATCAAATTTATACTTACCCCTAAATCACACAAAGCTTTGCCAACATCAGTATTACTAATAGCAATTGGAATGTTAAAGCTCCCTGGATCATGACGCTTAGGAGGAAACTTCCTCTGTATTATTGCACTACACTCCTCAGTGAGTGTCACAATCTGGCATTCTTGCAGCTTGTGTTTCCTTGATAAGAGATATTTCATAAACTTGGCATAATTTGGCATATTAGCCATAGTGGTTATTATTGGCCAACTTTATTTAAAGATGCTAGAGATTATGTTGAGAGGTGTGACAAGTGCCAAAGAGCTGGAAATATTTCCTGAAAGGATGAAATGCCTCTCTGAATAGCATATTAGAGGTAGAACTTCTTGATGTATGGGGAATAGATTTCATGGGACCATTTCCATCATCTTATTCTAATCAATATATTCTGGTGGCTATTGATTATGTGTCTAAGTGGGTTGAGGCTGTTGCTCTTCCCACCAATGATGCTAAAGTGGTGGTGAACTTTCTGAGGACGAACATCTTCACTCGGTTTGGTGTTCCTAGAGCTATTATTAGTGATGGGGGAACACACTTTTGCAATAAGCAGGTTGACAGTTTGCTTGCGAAATATGGAGTGGATCATAGGGTGGCTACACCTTACCATCCTCAGACTAGTGGGCAGGTTGAAGTATCAAATAGAGAACTGAAGAGAGTTCTTGAGAAAATTGTTGCAATTGAATGAGCTTGATGAGATTAGATTGTCTGCATATGAGAGTGCCAGAGTTTATAAAGAAAAGACCAAGAGATGGCATGATAAAAAGATCAGTCCAAAAGAATTTGAGCCAGGCCAACAAGTGTTACTGTACAATTCTCGCCTGAGATTGTTTCCGGGAAAGCTTAAGTGTAGGTGGGTTGGTCTATTTGTGGTGAAGAAAGTATTTCCATATGGATCAGTTGAGATATCTCCATTAGATGATGACGGACCTTTCAAAGTCAATGGAGCTAGACTCAGTTTTATCAAGGAGGACCTGTGAGGAGAGACACTAAGGCTTTGTCTCTCAGAGAAGACAACACTTGAAAGTGGTAACATCAGGCTCGTGACGTTAAACAAGCGCTCATTGGGAGGCAACCCGATGTGGACTTTATACTAAAAAAAAAAAATTGGAAACATATTTCTTAAGCAATTCTCAGGTTTAAATGTGCTTACCCAGTTAACTTGCATGATTGAATCTTAGGAAGTATGTTCTATGACATTTTGGCATAACATTACGTAGGTACAATTGGATTACATGATTGCTCGTTTGTCTGAACTGATGCTGTGAAATTCTGATAATGTCTGAGATTAATTTTCATGAGTCTATATTGATACCATAGCTGTGAGGTTTGAACTTAAACACTGAATTTTCTTATTGAGAGACCTCATTGTTGTAACACTCTAGAACTTGATATGTTTTTCTGAAATGCATGCATTGGTTGAAATGATAAAGGCATTTGTTCCTATTAGCCTATGGCCAAAATAGCCCACCTATATGAAATTTTTCCATTGCTAGCCTCTTGAGCCTGAACATATTTTCTTGATAAATGACCTGTGACCTGATTGATGGCTTAGCTTATATCCATGTGACTTACCTTGATTGAGATTGAATTACTGATATGTTGAAAATAAAACAAAGAAATTGAGGTAAACTCCACAAAGGTTAAAGTGATTAGGGGATGTAGATTTCATCTGTACCCTTATATGAAAAAAAGAGAAGAAGGGATGAATATGTATAAAAGGTGGCTGAAAGAAATTAAATGGAAAGTGGAGCAAAACCATTGAGTTGAATGTGTTAAATTGAAAGAGTATCAGTGTTTCAATTTCATTGTTGTTTGAGCCACTATCCATATATTCTTACCCTTTAACCCGACCAAGATACAACATGTGAAGACCTTTTGATCAACTGGTGCATGTGTTTGATTCTTTATTTTTGAGAATTTTGAGAATATGATCAAGATTATGGTAGTGTTATAGTTGTGTTGGAATGAGTGCTCATGATACCCTAAAACACTGAGTGTTGAGTGAATATTATTTATCTTTGTGAGGGGTAATCAATGTAGACTTGTATCTTTAAGAAGCTGATGACATTGTTAGAAATATGTGATATTGGACCAGTCATGCTTAGTATATTGTGTCTGAGAGTGTCTATGTATTGTTATGCTGGATTCATTGATTGTTTCCTGTATTGAGTCTTGTACATTGCTGGGGACAGCAATGTTTAAATCTGTGAATGATTTGATGTGCATCTGGTATATGTAGTTTTCCAACTTAAAAATGATAAGGATTAAGTCATAAAAGAGCAGTTTATTTACATATTTGCTTATTATATTGACTTTTCCATCTCAATCATATTTATCACCTATTTGTTGTGTTTATATAGGGAGAAAGAAAAAGAAAATGAAATTTTAAAAGACTGTTGGCGCAAACTTGCACAAGTGTTGGTTCTTTGCTGAACAAATTTTCCTTAGGCCAAGTTCCAGAAAAATGGCGCTACTTGGCGCCATAGTGGCGCGGTTTGACGCCAGATGGGTTGTAGGGATTCCCTCCAGAGAAGTGGCGCGGTTTGGCGCCATAGTGGCGCGATCCCGCTCCAGATTGCGAGAAAAATGTCCGCGTTTCGAAAGGGCAATTTTGGAAGTAGCGAAGGAGGATTATAAAAACAACCCTGTAAGGACTTTTGAAGACACTTTTTGACGACAGAGAAAAACAAGTATTCCATAAGGAGGAGAAGAGCAGAGGATTGTTATTTTTAACAAGCAAGTACGAGCCGTGAGTCGAGCCCGCCGGACGGAGGCGGCGGCGCGCTTGGTGGTTGGGATTTTCGAGGGAAGCAATGTTTTGGTGGGAATAATTTGGAGGGAAACATTGTTCTGGTTTGAATAATCTGAAGGGAAGCAATGTTTCGATTTGAATAATCTGGAGGAAAGCAACAGATAGGGACAGGGTTATTTTGGGCAAAAACTTAATAAAATAATTTAATAAAAAATTTATAAATAATTTAATAAAATTTGATAAAATATTTAATAAAAAATTATTTTTAACACGTAAGTACGATCTGTGTGTCGAGCTCGCCGGACGGAGGCGACGGTGCATTTGGTGAATGCGATTTTGGAGGGAAGCAATGTTTTGGTGGGAATAATTTGGAGGGAAACATTGTTCTGGTTTGAATAATCTGGAGGGAAGCAACGGATAGGGATAGGGGTATTTTGGATGAAAAATTAAAAAAATAATTTAATAAAAAATTATTAAAGTAATTTAATAAAAATTAATAAAATTATTTAATAAAAAATTATTTTTAACGTGCAAGTACGAGAGGTAAGTCGAGGCCGCCGAACGAAGGTGGCGGCGTGCTTGGTAGTTGGGATTTTGGAGGGAAGCAATATTTTTGTTGGAATAATTTGGAGGGAAACATTGTTCTGGTTTGAATAATCTTAAGGGAAGCAATGTTTCGGTTTGAATAATATGGAGAGAAACAAAGGATAGGGATAGCGGTATTTTGGACAAAAATTAAAAAAAAAATTAATAAACAATTTAATAAAAATTAATAAAATAATTTAATAAAAAACTATTTTTAACACGCAAGTACGAGCTAGGAGTCGAGACGGCCGGACGGAGGCGGCGGCGGCGCGCTTGGTGGTTGGGATTTTGGAAGGAAGCAATGTATTGGTGGGAATAATTTGGAGGGAAACATTGTTCTGGTTTAAATAATCTGGAGAGAAGCAATGTTTCGGTTTGAATTATCTGGAGGGAAGCAACGGATAGGGACAGGGGTATTTTGGAAAAAAATTAATTAAATAATTTAATAAAAAATTCTTAAAGTAATATAATAAAATTAATAAAATAATTTAATAAAATTAATAAAATAATTTAATAAAAAATTATTTTTAACACGCAAGTACGAGAAGTGAGTCGAGCCCGCCGGACGGAGGCGGCGGCGTGCTTGGTGGTTGGGATTTTGGAGGTAAACAATATTTTGGTTGGAATAATTTGGAGGGAAACATTGTTCTGGTTTGAATAATCTGAACGGAAGCACTATTTCGGTTTGAATAATCTGGAGGGAAGCAAAGGATAGGGACAGGGGTATTTTGGACAAACATTAATAAAGTAAATGAATAAAAAATTTAATTAAAATTAATAAAATAATTTAATAAGAAATTATTTTTAACAAGCAAGTATGAGCTGTGATTCGAGGCGGCGGGGCGGAGGCGGCGGCGCACATGGTGGTTGGGATTTTAGATGGAAGCAATGTTTTGGTTGGAATAATTTGGAGGGAAAATTGTTCTGGTTTAAATAATCTCGAGGGAAGCAATGGATATGGACAAGAGGTATTTTGGACAAAAGATCAATAAAATATTTAATAAAAAATTAATAAAATAATTTAATAAAAATTAATAAAATAATTTTATAAAAATTAATAAAATTATTTTATAAAAGTTATTTTTACACGCAAGTACGAGCCGTGAGTCGTGCCGCCGGACGGAGGCGGCGGCGTGCCTGGTGGTTGGGATTTTGGAGGTAAGCAATATTTTGGTTGGAATAATTTGGAGGGAAACATTGTTCTGGTTTGAATAACCTAGAGGGAAGCAATGTTTCGGTTTGAATAATCTGGAGGGAAGCAACGGATAGGGACATGGGTGTTTTAGGAAAAAAATTAATAAAATAATTTAATAAAAAATCAATAAAAAATTTAATAAAAATTGCTAAAATAATTTATTAAAAAATTATTTTTAACACGCAAGTACGAGCAGTGAGTCGAGCCCGCCAGACGGAGGCGGCGGCGTGCTTGGTTGTTGGGATTTTGGAGGGAAGCAATGTTTTGGTGGGAATAATTTGGAGGGGAACATTGTTCTGGTTTTAATAATATGGAGGGAAACAATGTTTCGGTTTGAATAATCCGGAGCGAAGCAACGGACAGGGACAGGGGTATTTTGGACTTAATAAAAAATTATTAAAGTAATTTAATAAAATTTAATAAAATAATATCATAAAAATTAATAAAATAATTTAATAAAAAATTATTTTTAACACGCAAGTACGAGAGGTGAGTCGAGCCTGCCGAACGGCAGCGTGCTTGGTGGTTGGGATTCTGAAGGTAAACAATATTTTGGTTGGAATAATTTGGAGGGAAACATTGTTCTGGTTTAAATAATCTGAAGGGAAGCAATGTTTCGGTTTGAATAATATTGAGGGAAGCAAAGGATAGGGACAGCGTTATTTTGGACTAAAAATTAATAAAAATTTAATAAACAACTTAATAAAAATTAATAAAATAATTTAATAAAAATTATTTTTAACACGCAAGTACGAGAGGTAAGTCGAGCGCGCCGAACGGAGGCGGCAACGTGCTTGGTGGTTGGGATTTTGGAGGTAAGCAATTTTTTTTTGGAATAATTTGTAGGGAAACATTGTTCTGGCAATGTTTCAGTTTGAATAATATGGAGGGAAGCAAAGGATAGGGACAACGGTATTTTGGACAAAAAATTAATAAAAATTTAACAAAAAATTTAATAAAATAATGTAATAAAAAACTATTTTTAACACGTAAGTACAAGCCACGAGTCGAGCCAGCCGGACGGAGGCAGCGACGCACTTGGTGTTTGGGATTTTGGAAGGAATCAATGTTTTGCTGGGAATAATTTGGAGGGAAACATTGTTTTGCTTTGAATAATCTGGAGGGGAGCAATGTTTCGGTTTGATTATTCTTAAGGGAAGCAACGGATAGGGACAAGGTATTTTGGATTAAAAATTAATAAAATAATAAAATAATTTAATAAAAAATTATTAAAGTAATTTAATAAAAATTAATAAAATAATTTAATAAAAAATTATTTTTAACACGCAAGTAGGAGATGTGAGTCGAGCCCGCCGGACGGAGGCGGCAACGTGCTTGGTGGTTGGTATTTTGGAGGGAAGCAATATTTTGGTTGGAATGATTTGGAGGGAAACATTGTTCTGGTTTGAATAATCTGAAGGCAAGCAATGTTTCGGTTTGAATAATATGGAAGGAAGCAAAGGATAGGGACAACGGTATTTTGGACAAAAAATTAATAAAAAAATTTAACAAAAAATTATTTTTAACAATCAAGTACGAGCCGTGAGTCGAGCCCGCCGGACGGAGGCGGCGACGTGTTTGGTGGTTGGGATTTTGGAGGGAAGCAATGTTTTGGTGGGAATAATTTGGAGGGAAACATTGTTCTGCTTTGAATAATCTGGAGGCAAGCAATGTTTCGGTTTGAATAATCTGGAGTGAAGCAAAGGATAGGGACAGGGGTGATTTAGACAAAATTAATAAACAATTTAACAAAATTTAATAAAATAATTTAATAAAAAATTATTTTTAACACGCAAGTATGAGCCGTGAGTCGAGCCGGCCGGACAGAGGCGTGGGCGCTTGGTGGATGGGATTTTGGAGGGAAGCAATGTTTTAGTTCGAATAATTTGGAGGAAAAATTGTTCTGGTTTGAATAATGTGGAAGGAAGCAATGGTTTGGTTTGAATAATCTGGAGGGAAGCAACGGATAGGGACAGGGGTTTTTTGTTCAAAAAATTAATAAAATAAATTAATAAAAAATTTAATAAAAATTAAAAAAAAATTATTTAATAAAAAATTATTTTTAACACCAAAGTACGAGCCGTGAATTGAGCCGCCGGACGGTGGCGGCGGGGTTAGTGTTGGGATTTTGGAGGCAAGCAATATTTTGGCTGGAATAATTTGAAGGGAAACATTGTTCTGGTTTGAATAATCTGAAGGGAAGCAATGTTTCGATTTGAATAATCTGGAGGAAAGCAACGGATAGGGACAGGGTTATTTTGGGCAAAAAATTAATAAAAAAATTTAATAAAGAATTGATAAATAGTTTAATAAAAATTGATAAAATATTTAATAAAGAATTATTTTTAACACGCAAGTACGATCCGTGTGTCGAGCCCGCCAGACGCAGGCGACGGTGCGCTTGGTGGTTGGGATTTTGGAGGCAAGCAATATTTTGGTTGGGATTTTGCCATGCTCTTGTATGTTCATGACTTTATGTTAAGCCCTTTAAAATTGATGTATATTTATGCCTTTAGTTTCTATTGGTATTTTGGTGAGCATGGGACTTGTCCATGGCCACACATATTGTATTTGGAGGCATTTAACACTTATGATGTAAAATGAGCCATATGATATGTAAATGGCAACACAATTGGTGAATGAGGTAAAATGGTACATTGGTATTAGAATATGTATGAGGGAAGGGCCTAGAGCCTATATTAGAACTTGGATAGTGTGTATGTTAAGTATCAAGGTGTTAGGAGTAAGTTACCTCACTTATTTTGGGTCCTAAAAGCTTTCATCTATCATATTTATTGCATAGTAATCAATTATCTTTCATTGTTAATCGATTACCATGAAATAGGGGACGCAAAATGAGCCACTGTGAACAAAGTAATCGATTACCTGAGCATTGGTAATCGATTACCTAGTTCAGTAATCGATTACCAATGCTGGGTAATCGATTACCTTGAAACAGGGGAGCTCAATTGGAGCTACTGCCTCATTTCTGGAACCTTTGGTAATGATATGCTCCCAGCATATATACTTTTATAGATCAAAAAAGCATGAAATTAGATCTAAAACTGTGTATAAAGGTGTATATGTGGTGAAATTATTGAATAAAAATTGTCAGACACTCTCTCACTCAAATTCTTCATGTTTTTAGGAGAAAAAGGACAAATAAAGGAGCAGGAAGAAAATCAGACAGAAGTTCCACGCTTCAAGCGTTCAATTCAATGCTTGAAGCGTAGGAAAAGACCCCAAGACAGTGAGTCTACGCTTCAAGCGTAGAACCCTACGCTTGAAGCGTAGACAAGGAGAAAAGAGGCAGAAGCTCCACGCTTGAAGCGTGGATCCTGCGCTCCAAGCGTAGGGTTGAGATGGACAGCTGTCAGTTGCGAGGAAAGGAGAATTCTGAGGTGCATAAAAAGGGCACAAGACAACCCTAAAGACTCACTTTTCATTCTGGACAAATTCTAGGTCATTTCTGAGGCGGAAGCTCTGGAGATTGGGAGAGGAATCTCTTCTTCTACCTTTCTGTAGTTCTTATAGTTGGATGTTTTATTTGAATATTGGATTTTAGCCATGATAATGGTTGGCTAGAACCTCTTTGTTGTGGTTAGGGTCACGAACCCTTGTGAACCCCTGATACAATGGATTGAGTTTTTATTGATATATTTATCTTTTGAATTTCGTTCTATTCTGATCGTATTGTTATTGTTATTATTAGATCCGATCAATCTAGTAATTGATAATAAATCTGAGGATTAGGGCCAACAAGAGGAATATGCGGTCTTTAATCCAGAAAGGGAATAGAACGACGGTATGAACATGATCTAGGGATAGACATGATTCATATTGTAGATGTTTTAATTATCGATCTTTATGCTTGATCTCATATAGGGCACCTCAAGGAATTAGGGTTCTATATGAGATTAAAAGGTTAATTCTTCAAGGGATTGAGAATTAACTACTGATACTTTTATCTGATAATTATCTAATTTCACGATATATGTATTAATATTTAACTTAATCTAGAGTAAAAGGTGGGGATCATCGGTGAGTGTTCTCTAACTACAGCATTTTTCTCATAAATTTCAAACCCTTATTTTGTTGGATTCTTAAATATTCGAAAAGAACAAAAACAGGTCTTTTATTTTACAAATCAATTTCCCACACAATCCTGACATTCGTGTCAAAAACCTCTTGGAATATTTAATCTTAAAAAGAATAGTTTAATTGATTTAGACACACTCTCTGTGGATACGAACTTTACTTATCATTTTATTACTTGCACGATTCGGTACACTTGCCGATTCACGTCAGGTAATCGATTACCTCAAGGATGGTAATCGATTACCACTGTTGAGCTGTTGATATTTGGAAATGTTGTTGAGCTGTTTTATGCAATGTGCTTTTATGATATGCAATATGGTGTCCACCTTTACGGTAAGCCTGAGTATGTGGTACATACGATATGGTGAGGCTGTGGGTGAGGTGCAAGCGGTGTTCCTTGTACTCATGTGGGTTTAGACGTATTCCTACATTTCTCTGGCCAGTAGATAGTATAAACACACATGGCACGAATATCTGTTGCACTGCATAGTTTTGTAACTAATATTGGAAATACTATTTTTAGAACTTATATTGCACATGTAAGTGA
This sequence comes from Gastrolobium villosum, assembly GCA_032173675.1. NCBI lineage: Eukaryota > Viridiplantae > Streptophyta > Magnoliopsida > Fabales > Fabaceae > Gastrolobium > Gastrolobium villosum. The sequence continues at coordinate 68,185 of JAVKPL010014207.1, forward strand.
GCTTGGCACGAATACCCCTTGTCTTACTGAGATTTCTTGTTTAGAGATCTCACCCCACGTTTGGGGACGCTTATTTCAGGTTCAGGTAATGTTGAGGCCTCAGGTGGCAGGAGGCCAGAGCTGAGTTAGATATTACTGTGATATGCTGACATGTTGGATGCTGGATATTGACTGTTGTTTATGTTTTCCGCTATTATTATGTTATTGTCTGTTGAGACTGATGTTGGGCATTGTTGCCTTATTTGGTGAGCATGGGGTTTGTCCATGCCACATAGACTTGAGTATGTCTTGTTTAAATTAAAGTTGTATTAAAGTATCAGGATTTTGGTCTAGGCTATGTGTTGTAGTCCTGTGACTTAGATACTCACTTTATATTTATATATGAGGTATTTCAGTTAGTTGTCTTGCAATTTACCTACAGGAATTATTTTATGAAATTGATTAAGTAATCAAGTTGGCTAAGGTTAATGACGTCATAACTGAATTAAAGAAAAAGTTATTCCGCATTTTAATTAAGCATGGCTTAATACAATAGTATGTTAACAAACCGGGTTAACACGGGCTGTTACACTTTTCTTTATAAACTCGGGCACTCTCACATGCAGATAATCTGAACTCATCCAACTCATTCAATTGTAGCAATCTTTTTTGAAGAGCTTTTGTTGGTTCAAAATTCAAAAACTTGGTAGCCCATAAAGCTTTATGTTCCAATTCCACCGGTAAATGACAAGACTTCCCATATACCAATTGATACGGAGACATACCTATTGGAGTCTTGAATGCAGTTCTATACGCCCAAAGTGCATCATCGAGCTTTCCTGCCCAATCCTTCAATGAATTCCCAACAGTCTTCTCAAGGATTCTCTTCAACTCTCTGTTTAACACTTCAACTTGTCCATTGGTTTGAGGATGGTAAGGTGTAGCCACCCTATGATTCACTCCATACTTTGCAAGCAAATTGTCAAACTGCTTATTGCAAAAGTGTGTCCCCCCATCACTAATAATAGCTCTAGGAACACCAACCCGAGTGAAGATGTTCTTCCTCAGAAAATTCACCACAACTTTAGCATCGTTGGTGGGAAGAGCAACAGCCTCAACCCACTTAGACACATAATCAACAGCCACCAAGATATATTAGTTGGAATAAGATGAGGGAAATGGCCCCATAAAATCTATTCCCCACACATCGAAAAGTTCTACCTCCAATATGCTATTTAGAGGCATTTCATCCTTGTGGGAAATATTTCCATCTCTTTGACACTTATCACACCTCTCAACATAGTCCCTAGCATCTTTAAACAATGTAGGCCAATAATAACCACTATGTAAAACTTTTTGAGCAGTTATATGATACGAGTTGCATAACATCTAAAGGGAGACCTTGCAGGATTAAGGGCCTTCCTTCTTGGGCCATTGACCATGTACAATAATTGTTGTAGCCCAATGTGAATATAGATAGTTAGTTACTATTCTGATAGGCTTATTGGTATACAAGTGGCCATGTAACAGTCTGTAATAAGGACACGTAAGGGGCAAGGTGTCATTAAGATTTAAAGACACCAGTTAGTTATTGTATCAGTTACTTTTGCAAATAATGAATCATTGATTTCTCTCTTTCATTCCTTACAAGTCCGCGTCTTGTAACAACTAGTGCTTCCATTCTAGTGAATTCACTGTAATCGCCATGCGTGTGCAGGAGTTAGCCGAGGAATTCTCACAGCACTGTGAGAAAAGTGACAAGCGGTTCGAACAGATCTTGGAAACGATGGGTTCACGATTTCAGGAGATGGAATCTCATTTTCAGTTGCTAGAATCCTGCTTGCGGGAAACTCTTGTTCAGGGATCTAGGTCACAGATGGTGACCCACTCATCGGAATCCACTATTCATCCACACAAGGGTGTTCAGTATTCGGGTTCAGGCATGGAGGATTCTAGGGCAGTCCTCAAATATGTGAAGACGGGAATACCCAAATTCGAAGGTAAAGAACCAAACACATGGATCTTTAAAGCTGATTTATCTTTTCGAATTCAGCAAGTTCCTGATCAATTGAAGGTGGAATTGGCTGGTTTACACATGGAGGGAGTAGCAGCTAATTGGTATCAGTGGGTTTTTCGAAGTGAAAAAATAAATTCTTGGGAGGAATTTGTTCGTGCTCTTCGTGAAAGGTTCGGACCATCCAATTGCAAGGATATGCGTGGAATATTGTCTAAGCTTGTTCAAACAGGCTCTTTACAATATTATATGGTGGAATTTCAGAAATTGATGAATAAAGTTTCTGACATCAGCGATGAGATGTTGATGGTTTTCTTTATATCTGGCTTGCAAGCAGATCTTTAGGGAGCTATTCAATTATGTTGGCCAAATTCTTTGCATCAAGCTATGCAATTAGCTATAGCTTTTGATCATCACCATGGGGAACTGCGTTCTTCTTTTATGGGGCATCAGAAGAAAATTTTTGGGTATTCCAAATCAGTGGCAACAACAGCAGAAAAGGCAACATTCGACAAGTCTATTCATCCTTCTGTCTCATCAGCATCAACATCTAACTCCAATTCTTTACCTGTGAAGAAGTTGTCAACCGAGTATTTACAGAAGAGAAGGGATTTGGGGCTGTGTTATACTTGTGATGAGAAGTGGAACTCTAAACACCGTTGTCTAGCCAAAATGTTAATAATGATAGCTGATCCAGAGGATTCTGAAGAGGATCTCGAGGAGGAAATCATTTGGCAGAAGGAGGAGTCTAGTGCTGCAAAAGAGGATGCCACATTACATTCTTTGTCAGGTAATTTGGATGCTAAGTCTTTAGTTCTGTTGGCTATGGTTCATGAGAGGGAGATTCATGTGTTGGTGGATTCAGGAAGCTCTCACAGTTTCATCAGGAGAAGCTTGGTGGAGGAATTAAATTTACCTATGGTCCGAGCAACAGGATGCAGGTCTTTATGGGTAATGGGGAATTTTTACTGTGTGAAAAAAAATGTGTGCAGGTTCCATTACTGATTCAGGGTCATCAGTTTCTAACTGACTTGTATGTGGTGGAATTGTGTGACTTGAGTATTATTCTGGGGGTGCAGTGGCTGGTCTCTTTAGGTCGTGTTACTCACAACTATGCAGAGCTTTCAATGGAATTTAGTTGGAAAGATGCAGTGATAAGGTTGCAAGGATTTATTCCTCCACACAAACTCGAACTGGAGAATTCCAAAGCAAACTGTAACACACTTGCTGTCCAACCTTATGCATCACAATCAACTGAGGTGCATTCTGAAATTTTACTTTTTAAAGATAAAGTTCCTGTAATTTTGTGGGATGTGTTAGTCTGTTATCAATAAGTTTTTGCACTGCCTCAATCCTTACCTCCTTTTCGTGGAAGACCACATGTTATTCAGTTGGTGGATGAATCAAAACCTGTTAATATGAAACCTTATAGGTATCCACACCATCAAAAGACTGAAATTGAAAGGCAGGTTTCAGAGTTGTTAGAAGCTGGATGGATTCAGCATAGTCACAGTGCTTTTTCTTTACCAGTTTTGTTGGTCAAAAAGCATGATAACACATGGAGAATGTGTGTGGATTATAGAGCTTTGAATGCTTTAACCATCAAGGATGTTTTCCCCATTTCTACTATCGATGAATTGCTGGATGAATTGTTTGGGGCTAGGATTTTTAGCAAGCTAGATTTGAGATCCGGTTACCATCAAATAAGAATGAAGCCAGAGGACATTCACAAGACTGCATTCAGGACACATGAAGGCCAATATGAGTTCAAAGTCATGCCCTTTGGGTTGACAAATGCACCTGCCACATTCCAATAAGCTATGAATGGGATTTTTCATCCATTTCTTCGAAAGTTCATTGTTGTTTTTTTTTATGATGTGCTCATCTACAGCCCTTCTTTGGAAACTCATGTCTTACATTTGGCAACAGCTCTGAAATGTTTACTGGACAATTCATTTTTTGTCAAATCGAGCAAATGTGAATTTGGTGTCAATGAGATATCTTACTTGGGTCATGTGGTTACTGCTGCAGGTGTTAAGGCAGATTACAAAAAAAATTCAGCAATGCTAGATTGGCCTATTCCTCGGTCCCTTAAACAACTACGTGCCTTTTTGGGTATTATGGGCTATTATAGGCGTTTTTTTCAGGGGTATGCTTCATTGGCTCATCCATTGACAGAGTTATTAAAAAAAGACAAGTTCCATTGGTGTCCAGAGGCAACAGCTGCGTTTCTATCACTTAAGGTTGCCATGTCTTCCACACAAATCTTGTGTTTACCAGATTTTACTTCTCCTTTTATAGTTGAGTCTGATGCTTCTAATGTGGGTCTGGGTGTTGTTCTATTGCAAGGGGGCAAACCAGTATCTTTTTTTAGCAAGAAACTGGGTCCCAGAATGGCTGCATCTTCAGCTTATGTTAAGGAGCTTGACGTGGCTCGGCAAGTGTACCGAATCGCGCAAGTAATAAGTAGTAAGTAAGGTCGAATCCACAGAGAGTGTATCTAAATCAATTAAACTATTCCTTTGAAGATTAAATATTCCAAGAGATTTTTGACACGAATGTCAGGATTGTGTGGAAATTTAAATCGTAAAATAAAACGTATTTTTGCTCTTTTTTGACTATTTGAAAATCAACAACAATGAAAGTTTGGAAATCTATGAGAAAGCGCTGCAGTTAGAGAACACTTACCAATGATCCCCACCTTTTACTCTGGATTAAATTTAAATATTAATATATATATATCGCAAAATTTAGATAATTATCAGATAAACATATCAGTAGTTAATTCTCAATCCCTTGAAGAATTAACCCTTTAACCACATATAAAACCCTAATTCCTTGAGGTGCCCTATATGAAATTAAGCATAAAGATTAATAATTAAAACATCTACAATATGAATTATGTCTATCCCTAGATCATGTTCATACCGTCGTTCTACCCCCTTTCTGGATTAACCACCGCGGATTCCTCTTGTTGGCTCTAATCATCAAATTTACTATTAATTACTAGATTGATCAGATCTAATAATAACAATACCAATACAACCAGAGTGGAACGAAATTCAAAGGATATATATATAAATATAAAAACTCAATCCATTGTATCAGGGGTTCACAAGGGTTCGTGACCCTAACCACAACAAAGGGGTATAGCTAGACATAGTCATGTTTGCTAAACAACAATTTCTCATAAAAATAGAAGAATTACAGAAGTGTAGAAGAACAAGGTGTTTTTCTCTCCAAATCTCCAGAATCCTTGCCTCCTTCTGTTCCAGAATGACTGATCTCCATTTTTAGGGTTTTCTTTTGCCTTTTATACTCTCTATGGACCTTCTTTTCTCGCAACTAACATCTGTCCAATTCGCATCCTCCGCTTGGAGCGCAGGATCTACGCTCCAAGCGTAGAGATACTGTCTGATTTTTCTTGGCTACGCTTCAAGCGTAGGACTCTACGCTTGAAGCGTAGACTCACTGCCTGGTTCTCCTCCTACGCTCCAAGCGTTGATTTGGACGCTCCAAGCGTAGAACTTCTGAGTGATTTTTCCCTGCTCCTTTATTTGACCTTTTTCTCCTATAAAAACAAAGAATTTAAGTGAGAGAGTGTCTGAACAAATTTTATTCAATAATTTCACAATATATACACCTTTATACACAATTTAGATCTGATTCAATCCTTTTTGATCTATAAAAGCATATATGCTGGGAGCATATCAAATAATTCCCAGATTTAGATGTTGCTGTCCCCAGCAACAAAACTGAGTCAAACTTAGAAAAGTTTACAGCAGTATTTCAGCACAATATCACCCAAACAATCGAAGAATTTACTATGCTATGCATGACTGAATTACTGCAAGAACTTTTAACAATGCCCTTATTCTCTGAAAAACATCTGAATCTAGTCTGAATATCCCTCACCAAGACAAAATACATCACTCACACTCAGGTGTTTAGGGTATCAGATGCACACAACCATCACAGCCATAACACTACCATAAGCTTGATCATATTCTCAAGATCCTTAAAAATGAAGGATTCAAACACATGCATTAATTGATCAAAAGGGCTTTTCAAGGATTTTAATTTGGCCTGGCTAAAGGTAGGAATTTATATGGAAAGTGGCTTTAAATAACTATGAGATTGAAAAACTGAAGATAACATAATTTAAACAATTTCAACTCATAAGTTTTGCTCCACTAACTTGCCCACAGAATTTCGGGAAGTCAATTCCTATCTTGACCACTTTTATTCGCAATGCTTCACACATTTTTTTTTCTCATTGTTTTTCTTTTTCTAGATTTTTCTTTTTCTAGGTTTTTCTTTTTCTTTTTCTTTTCCCCTTTTCTATTGCTTAGTTTAGTAGAGCTTACATTAGACATTTTCTTTTCTCTTTTAAAATTCTTCTCTGTTTAAAAGAATCAGCAATTCAATCTCACTTAAGGTAAGTCAACATGGATATAGGCTAAGCAATATTCAGGTAATTTATCAACAAACAGGCTTAGGCTCAAGGGGGTAGCAATGGAAAAATCATTTACACAGGTGAGCTATATGGCCAGGGGCTATCAAGAACAAACTGCCTTTATCATATCAATTAAATGCATGCATTGTAGAGAAACAGATCAAGTTCTAGAGTGTTACCACAGTGAAGCCTCTCAAGAATAAAAATTACTGTTTAGGCTCAAACCTCACAGGCTATGATCTCAAACTAGACTCTTAAAAAGAATATCAGGCATATCTTGTATTCTAGCACACAATTCAGACAAACGAGCAATCATAAAATCTACTCATGCCTAAGTGACATCATGCCAGAAATTTCACAAACTTAATGTACTTCCTAAGATGAACTCAATCAAGTGCTAGGAAAGCAAAACCTACGAGCATATTCCAAAAAAATTTAAAAATTTTGCTGAATTTTAAGGAGCAGATCAACTATAACAAAGACAGACAGTTAAAAATGGGAGTAAACTAGTTCGAATATCTCCCCTGAAATGAAGTGTAGTTCCACAATTGCAGCTATAGTGCATGATCAGGGCAAGGCTAACCACCATTCCCAGATTTTAGAAATTGCTGTCCCCAGCAATAACTAAGTGTAATCAATAAGGACTGCTGCGCAATTGAAACACACATCATTAACATAAATGTATCAGCAAAACAGTGAAAAATACCATAGGGGGTACAAATCCATAAAGTAGCAGTGACCCTAACAAGATCCTAATGGTCATCAAAAACATCAAAAAGGAAAAATAAAAATAAAACTAAAATGCTAACAAAAATAAGAGAGAAAAGAAAAGAAAAATCCAGCGATCACTCCTCCATGGTATGCTGCTGGAAGGAGCTAGGAGGATCTGCTGGATCAATCCCCATCTTTAGGCACATGGCCTTCATCATAGCATGCATCTCAAGGATGATGGGAGAATCCTCATAAAGTGGCTGGCGAGAGGAGGATGAAGCTGAAGATGCCGGAGGTGCCTGAGGTGCTGGAGGATCCTGGTGTTCTGGAGGGGGTATAGGAGGGGCTTGCCTATTTAAAAGCCATGCTGCATGCTTTTCTGACTCTTTGTAGTAACTCCCCAAGGCAATCTTAGTCATAGGCTTTTCAGCCTTCACATCTAACGGCTCAGAATCGGGGATTTCTACCCCAGCTCGAATGCATAAGTGAGAAATCAAAGAGCTGTGAGCCAACAGACTGTTGTCCTTGCTCTGAGTGATAAGATGGACAATTCTGTCAGAAAGGATGGCAGCTATGTTTAAATTCCTATCTCCCATCAGCACATAATACAGAACTGCCCTCTCAACATTTACATCGCTCTTGTTTGTAGATGGGATAACAGTAGCATTCACAAAAGTGTGCCAACTGATGGCCTCACCAGTAAGGCAGAGTCTGCTGAACTTTTCAGGTACATTGGTGAGACCCTGTCTAAATTTCCACTCAGAGAATGGACTGGTAATCCTCTCTCTGATCTCATCAGCAATAATAGGCATCTCTTCCCTGTAATATTCTCTCCCTTCTGAAGGTTGCATCATGTTGAAGAGTCTGACGAATTCACACTCAACATTTGGATTGTATGAGGTTTGTAGGAACTCCTCAATTGTTCTAGCATCAAAAGGGACTTCTTTTCCTCTCACCCAGCTCTTGCGGGTGGCATTTACAGTTTCCTTGTCAGCATTAGCTAAAAATTCTCTCAGAATTCGCCCTGAACTGTCTTGTGGAAAGGTCACTAATGTTCTCCATCGTCTCCTCTCAACAACTGCATAAATTTCATCAAAGAGCAGAAGATTTCCCATATCAAACCCCCTTTCCTTTATCACATTTTTATCCTTCAGCTTATTCTCATAGCAATCTTGCTTTTCTGCAGACAGAAACCTTTTGGAGTCAAAATTAGTGCGGGGTCTCTTAGCAGAAGACGACCCTTCAGTACCCTTTTTGGTTTTAACAATCCTTTTTTCCTGAAAATCAGAAAAGTCCCCAATACAGTAGAGTACCAAATATTATCAGCAAAAGAATTCAATTCAAATTGATGACAATATTCAGATCAATTCCCAGATTTATTTTCAACCATCAACCCATATCAACAGATCCAACCCCCATTAATCATGTGAATCAGCAATTGCACAAGGACAATATATTTTATCATTACTAACACTGAGCATTATCATTGAACAATTTTCATTACACGAAATGCTAATGCATATTCTTAGTGAAAGTCAATCAGCAAACAATCTCAATGTGCATTTTTATCAACATTTACTCCAGCAATGTATATCAACATGCAAATTCTCAGTAAAAATAATAATAAAGGGATTACTCTCCAGCCATTTGGGGAAATTTTAAAATTTTCAGTAATCAACCAACGAATGTTCAAATCAATTTGCCCAACTTCAACGAATGGTGGAGTTGTGGAGAAGATGATAATGAAAGCAATGGAGGTGGTGGTTGAAGGTTGGAAGGTGGTGGTTCGCGCGGTGGTTTCTGGGCTGATGATGGTGGACGACGGTGGTGGTTGATTGTGGTTCGTGGTGGTTCGTGCGGAGGCTGAAGGATGGAGGGTGGTGGTTCGTGCGGTGGCTGAAGGATGGAGGAGAAGATAGGGAAGAGAGAGAGCAGGAGAGAAGAAAAGGGAAGGGGGAAGGGGAGTCGCGGCGCAGGGGAAAAGAAATTAGGGTTTTAACTTAAAACCCGTTCTACGCTTGAAGCGTAGAGTTCTACGCTTCAAGCGTAGACTCACTGCCTCAGCACCTGACCAATTTACCAACCTACGCTGCAAGCGTAGAACCCTACGCTTGGAGCGTTCACCTACTGCTTCCCAAATATCCTACGCTTCAAGCATTCAATCCTGCGCTTGGAGCGTAGACCCACTGATTTCACTAATTTCCTGCGCTGCAAGCGTAAAAACCTACGCTTGGAGCGCTCACTCACTGACTCTTTACTTTTTCTACGCTGCAAGCATTCAATCCTACGCTTGAAGCGTAGACCCACTGTCTCATTAATCTCCTCTACGCTTGAAGCGCTTTAACAACTCACTGACTTCACTATTTTCTCTCAAACTTTATTAACTTAACTACCTAAAAATATGCAGTAAAAATAAAAATAAAAATGCTGGGTTGCCTCCCAACTAGCGCGTGTTTAACGTCCCGAGCCTGACCGTTACCTCTTTAAGTCTTAATGGATTTAAGGTGCAGGGCCACAATCTGCTTCACCACTGGTCCTCCGTGAAAGAACTTCAGCCTAGAGCCATTGACCTTGAAAGGTATGTCTTCATCCATGGGAGATATTTCAATAGTGCCATATGGAAAAGCCTTTTTAACCACAAAAGGACCTGTCCACCTGGATTTCAACTTTCCTGGAAAGAGCTTCAGTCGGGAGTTGTACAACAACACCTGTTGGCCAGGCTCAAATTCCTTGTGGACAATCTTGCTATCATGGTACTTCTTGGCCTTTTCTTTGTATATTCTGGCGCTTTCAAAGGCAGAATTCCTGAATTCATCAAGCTCTAATAGTTGAAATTTTCTCTTCTCAAGAGCTACTGTGGCCTCAAAGTTCAAGAATTTAATAGCCCAAAAGGCTCTATGTTCAAGCTCCACAGGTAAGTGACAAGCTTTCCCATACACAAGCTGATAGGGAGACATTCCTATTGGAGTTTTGTATGCAGTTCGATAGGCCCATAGTGCATCATCTAATCTCTTTGACCAATCCTTCTGAGAAATGCTAACAGTCTTTTCAAGGATTCGCTTCAGTTCCCTGTTGGAAACTTCCACTTGGCCACTAGTCTGTGGATGATAAGGTGTAGCAACCTTATGCCTGACACCATACTTGGCCAACAGATTTTCAAACTGCTTGTTACAAAAATGAGAGCCTCCATCACTTATGATTGCTCTCGGCACACCAAACCTGGTAAAAATGTTCTTCCGCAGAAAATTCACAACCACTTTGGCATCATTAGTAGGAAGAGCTGTTGCCTCAACCCACATAGAAACGTAGTCAACAGCTACCAAAATATATTGGTTGGAATAGGAAGATGGGAATGGTCCCATGAAGTCAATCCCCCATAAATTGAATAATTCTACCTCCATAATAGTGTTTAGAGGCATCTCATCTCTACGGGAAATGTTACCCGTTTTCTGACATCTTTCACACTTCTCAACGTATTATCTTGCATCTTTGAAAAGTGTAGGCCAAGAGTAACCACTTTGCAACACCTTTTGAGCAGTTCTATTACCACCGAAATGGCCACCATAATCAGAATTGTGACAATGCCATAAAATTTCTTTGATTTCCAACTCCGATACACATCTTCTCAAGATTCCATCAACACATTGGAAATAAAGAAATGGATCATCCCATACATACCTCCTTGCATCATACAAGAACTTTTTCACTTGTTGCTTTGTGAAATTAGGAGGTATTTTTTTGATCACTTTAAAGTTGACAAAGTCAGCAAACCAAGGCTCCACATGCATAGCAAAAATTGGCTTCTCAAACAATTTTAAAGAAATTGTAATAACTTGTTCATCAGGAAAAGAATCGTTGATCTCTATAGCAGGATCATCTTGCAGGGTTTTTTCTTGAATTCTTGACAAGTGGTCAGCAACTTTATTCTCCATCCCCGACTTGTCTTTTATTTCCAAATCAAATTCTTGGAACAACAACATCCACCTTAGCAGTCGTGGTTTGGCATCTTGTTTAGAAATCAAGTATTTTATAGCCGCATGATCAGTGAAAATGATTGTTTTGGCACCAAGGAGATATGGTCTAAATTTATCAAGTGCATAGACCACAGCAAGCATCTCCTTCACCGTTGTTGCATAATTCACTTGTGCTTCATTCAGAACCTTGCTGGCATAATAGATAACATATAATAGTTTGTTTCTTCTCTGCCCAAGAACAGCACCAATAGCAAAGTCACTAGCGTCACACATCAACTCAAACGGCATATTCCAATCAGGAGATATCAACACAGGAGCAGTAGTGAGCTTTTCCTTTAGCAAATTAAATGCTTTAAGGCAAGCATCGTCGAAAACAAACTCATTGTCTTTCATCAGAAGTTGGCTTAGTGGCTTGGCAATTTTAGAGAAATCCTTGATGAATCTTCTATAAAAGCCAGCATAGACAAGGAAACTTCT
>JAVKPL010014209.1:0-83401 GCA_032173675.1 Gastrolobium villosum
CAGCTTGAGCATATGGATGCTCCCTCTATTATCGTACATCTCAAGGAGTTGTATGATATTAAAGGCAGGCATGAGAGATATGAGGCCTCAAGAGAACTGTTCTCTTGTAGGATGACTGAGAGCATGTCTGTTGGCAGCCATGTTCTCAAGATGATCGGGCTGATTGAGAAGCTAGGAAACCTAGGCTTCATCATGGATGCCGAACTAAGTAATGACTTAGTCCTCACCTCACTTCCACCTTCCTTCAGTCAATTCATCATGAATTACAATATGCATGGGATGCAAGTGAGCTTGCCTGAGTTGTTAAGCATGTTAACAACAGCTGAAGTGTCTATCAAGAAGGATAGGACACAGGCTCTTTTGATTGGTGGGCCTAGCAAGGCCAAGGGAAAGGGTAAGGAGCCTGCAAAAGGTGACCCCCTTAAGCCCAAAGGAAAATCCAAGAAGAAGAAGGGTAAGAAGGCACCTAAGGACAAGGGTGATGCTGAGTGCTTCCATTGTGGCAAGAAAGGCCACTGGAAGAGGAATTGTCCAGACTACCTGAACAATGTGAAGGACAAGAAGCATGGTGATGCTTCCGCCTCAGGTATTTTCATGATTGAGATAAATTATTCTTATGCTAATCCATCCTCATGGGTATTGGATACCGGATGTGGTTCTCATATCTGCAATATGTTGCAGGTACTTAGGAGCCCAAGGAGATTGGATAGAAACGAGGTGGATCTCCGCGTTGGTAATGGAGCAAGAGTTGCTGCTCATTCAGTTGGAGATGCTGACCTTATTTTGCCTACGGGCCTTTTACTGCATTTGAATAATTGTCTTTATGTTCCGCAAATTTCTAGAAACATTATTTCAATTTCTTGTTTAGAACAAGATGGATATACTTTCAGTATTAGGAATGGTACTTTTTCTATCATTTTGAATGATATGGTTTATGGTACTGCTTCTTTAATAAATGGATTGTATGTGTTGGAAATGGGAAATGAAGTGCTCAATATAGATGTGAAACGACCTAGGACGGATAATCAATCTTATCTTTGGCACTGTAGACTAGGGCACATAAATGAAACAAGATTGTCTAGGATGCATAGAGATGGATACCTGGACTCCATGGATTTGGAATCCTATGGACAGTGTGAATCTTGTCTAGCTGGGAAAATGATTCAACAAAAGCCCAAAGGGCTTGAGAGTCATAGGGCTAGTGAGTTATTAGAACTCATTCATACTGATGTATGTGGCCCAATGTCTATTGAGGCTAGAGGTGGATATTCTTATTTCATTACCTTTACAGATGACAAATCAAGATTTGGGTATATATACCTAATGAGATATAAATCTTAAGCTTTTGAAAAGTTCAAAGAGTTTAGGAATGAGGTGGAGAAACAACGTGGCAAGATGATTAAGACATTACGATCAGATCGTGGTGGTGAATATTTGAGCCACGAGTTTCAGGGTTATCTGAGAGAAAATGGAATTCTCTCACAATTTACCGCTCCTTACACACCACACCAAAACGGTGTCTCCGAAAGGAGAAACAGGACCTTGTTAGACATGGTTAGGTCTATGATGAGTGAGACTCACCTTCCAAAATCGTTTTGGGGATATGCCTTAGACACAGCGGCATACCTTCTAAATAGGGTACCGTCTAAATCTGTTCAGACCACACCATATGAGATATGGAGTGGTAAGAGACCCAACCTGAGTTACCTCAGGGTATGGGGATCGTCAGCTTATGTCAAAGCGTTGACATCAGACAAGCTTAGTGCTAAGAGTACTAAATGTCTATTTGTGGGGTATCCTAAAGGTACTAAGGGATACTACTTCTACTCCATGGAAGAACACAAAGTGTTTGTTTCAAAGAATGCTGAGTTCCTTGAGAAGGATTTGATCTCTCAAGGAGGCAGTGGGAGTAAGATTGATCTTGAAGAAGTGCAAGATCCACAAGAACAGATTAAGGAACCCGAGTCTGCTCCGCAGGCGACGTTCTCCAATGGAGAAGTAAACACACAACTCCGTAGACCTACGAGGGTCATCCATCCACCTGAAAGGTACGGGTTTGTGATTGAGAATCAGCAAACTGTTGAGGATGATGAACCAAGTAACTACGAGGAGGCGGTCAAAGATGTTGACTCCTCAAAATGGCTTGAAGCCATGGAATCTGAAATGGATTCGATGTATCAGAACAAGGTATGGACCTTGGTTCCTAAACCACAAGGAATAGTTCCTATTGGTAATAAATGGGTCTTTAAAAGAAAGACTGATGCAGATGGCAACGTTCAGACCTACAAAGCTAGGTTGGTGGCGAAAGGGTATCGTCAAAGACAAGGAGTTGACTATGATGAAACTTTTTCACCAGTTGCCATGATCAAATCTATTAGGATCATGCTTGCAATAGCAGCATACCACGACTATGAAATTTGGCAAATGGATGTCAAGACCGCCTTCTTGAATGGGTTCTTGAAGGAGGAAGTGTACATGACACAACCTGAAGGCTTTGAAAACAAAGATCAGGTGCATATGGTATGCAAACTACAAAGGTCAATATATGGGCTAAAGCAAGCATCAAGGAGTTGGAATATACGTTTTGATGAAGTCGTTAAGAGTAACGGTTTTATCAAGAACGAGGATGAACCTTGTGTTTACAGAAAGGTAAGTGGGAGTAATGTCGTCTTCCTAGTGCTTTATGTAGATGACATATTGCTAATAGGAAATGACATCCCCACATTAAAAATAACGAAAGAGTGGCTTTCAGAAAACTTTACCATGAAGGATTTGGGAGAGGCAGCCTTTATACTCGGTATAAAGATCTATAGAGATAGATCCAAGAGGCTGCTGGGTTTATCTCAATCCACGTACGTTGACAAGATGCTAAAGAGGTTTAGCATGGAAGGGTCGAAGAGGGGTTTTCTTCCTGTCAGTCATGGGGTACACCTATCAAGGGCTATATGTCCTAAGTCACAGCCTGAGAAGGATCGCATGAGTGGAATTCCATACGCTTCGGCTATTGGATCCATCATGTATGCCATGATATGTACGAGACCAGATGTCTCATATGCTTTAAGCATTACGAGCAGATACCAGTCAGACCCTGGAGAGGGTCACTGGACGGCAGTCAAAACCATCCTTAAATACTTAAGAAGAACTAAGGATGCGTTTCTGGTCTATGGTGGGGTTAATGAGTTAACAGTGAAAGGGTTCACTGATGCCAGCTTTCAGAGTGACAAAGATGACTGCAAGTCACAGTCAGGATTCGTATTCACCTTAAATGGTGGGGCAGTGTCTTGGAAAAGTTCCAAGCAAGAGACAACAGCAGACTCAACGACAGAGGCTGAATACATAGCTGCTTCAGAAGCAGCTAAAGAGGCAGTGTGGATCAAGAAGTTCATAAATGAACTAAGGGTGGTTCCAAGCGTGGATGAGCCCATACAGTTGCTTTGCGACAACACTGGAGCCATCGCGCAGTCAAAGGAACCTAGGTCTCATCAAAGATCTAAACACGTGCTCCGCAGATATCATTTGATTAGAGAAATCATTGATAGGAATGATGTAAAAATGGATTATGTTCCCACAGACGATAACCTGGCCGATTCTCTGACAAAGGCTGTTTCTCAGAGAAAACATGATAGTCATTATGAGGCTTTGGGCATACGACTTAGGTCTGATTGGCTCTAGGCCAAGTGGGAGCTTGTTAGCATATGGGTGTCCTAGAGACAATCTTTTGATTAAATAAAGGACACTAGATGTAGAACTTTATTTGTCGCAAATAAATGTAAGCACTATTTATTCAGTTTCATATTGTGTCTCGATATTACTGTTAATATTATATGAATGAACTGGATAAACCCCTTGGAATAGAACAGGTATCTCTGAGTATTTGTGATGAGATCACGATCATGAGGATTCAAGGATATTGCATGTCTATTCCTAATTATATGTTCCTAGTCTAGAGACACTGAGTTTGGGGATCAGTGATCTCGAGTAAAGACTAGTACGACTTATCTACTTATATATGGATACAAGGTAAAGACCTCATGAGCTGCAGATATGGAGATATCTTAGCTAAAGTCGTGGGTGGACCTATAAGAGTATAGCTCGCACTGAACAGACCCAAAAAGAGACTCTATGAGGAAATCTCACAGATAGTGTCATTAGAGTAATCTCTTTATGTTTGGGTGTGTCTTTCCTTAGACCAGAAGTTATTACCTAGACTGTGTTCTTGAAGGCATGTTTTGATTGTATACCTCGTCTGCCTGAAACATGGAGACTCATAGGTATACTGTTGGGCGTGTCCTTAAAGGGCACAGGGCTAGGGTAATAAGCTGAAGGAATTCGTCAAATCTCTGTGAGAGATTAGGTTATCTGTAAACCGGAGAAATCGGGATGACATTTACAGGGACTCGGGAATCTATGCATAGTAAAAGAGATCATGAGATGATCTGCCTTTAGAGTCAGTAAATTGAAGATTCCCTATTTCGAATAAAGCTTACCCTAAACCGCAGGGGTTGATACATTTCCTTACCCTAGGTTAATGGGAAGATAACCGAGACGAAGGGAAATACATACGATAACCAAATATGTGCAATAGGATGATCAAGTCATTAATCTGACTAGTTCTGGGGCAACAAAGCATTGCTAGTGCTCTGTGTTGTCATTAATTGGGTTATGGGCTTGTTGGGCCCAAGCCCAGTTATGTCAGTAGCTAAGTTGGACCTAATGGGTCACACACTAACACCTTGTAGTTATGATGGACTAGCTTTAAAGGTATTGGGCCTAATAATGTTATTAGCCCAAGAAGCTGTTTGGAAGCCCACCTAAATGGGTGGGTGGTGCATGGAGTTTAGTAATGGGCTTGGATAGTCCAAGCCATTACTAATTAATTTAATTAGTTAAATTAATAATCAAATATTTGAATTTCGAATTTTGAATTTGAAATTTGAATTTTGAAATTTGAATTTAGAATTTGAATTTCGAAATTCGAATTTTGAATTTGAAATTTGAAATTTTAAATTTGAATTTTAAATTTTGAATTTGAATTTTGAAATTTGAATTTTGAATTTGAAATTTGAAATTTTGAATTTTGAATTTTGAATTTAAATGTTTGAACGTTTGAATTCAAGTGTTTGAATTCGAATTTGAATTGGTTTTGAAAAGTTGTTTCATAACAAAAGGATAAGACAGAATCTTATTGGAACATATTCCTTGGATGAAGAAGCATCTTTGGAGGCTCTCCCTAGGCTGTTTGGTGCGCCACTTTTAAGTGATAAGAGTGTTATCTTATCACTTAAAACAAACCTCCATTCAGATTTGGTGGTTGAGGGAATCAGTGGGTAAGTTGATTCAAATTTTGAATGCAACTGCTCAATGTATTTGGACCCTTTATAGGGCTGAATTATGCGCATGAAAACTATATACTATATGATAGTTTATGAATTTAAGTTTAAATTAATTTGAATTTAAATTCATGTGGATAAGATTGGAGGTTGTTGGCAAAGTTTGTTTTGCAACAGCTCCACCTTATCACACTGTTTCATGCACAACTTTCAAAGAAATTTGAAAGTTTGTTTTTCATTTTGAATGAATGAATTCCCTCCTCCTCTCCAAAGGGTGCGCATAAATAGACATGTTCCTCACCTTAGGTTTCAATGGAAAACCAAGCCAACTCTCCTCCTCTATGCACCATTCTGTAGGGTAGCTCAGTACACCTTTCCAAACAGGATACCTAGCCTCCACCCTCACCACTTGTGCGCATAGCAAGCCTCATTGTGGTGTTCATCTGGTGGCTTTCAAGAAAGAGTTCTTGCATCATAGACGAACGGTGGTGTGGATCACCATTAGAGGGTTTGAACCCTTCAAGCCTGACATCTCATCTCCCTGACTGATCAGGCCAAAACAAGGTAACATCATGCTGTCTTAAAGCATGAATCTATGAGTGCATGTATGTTACGCAGTAAAATTTTTGTTTTACACCTTACATGCATCGGCCTTCAAAGGCCAGTTTACTTTCACATTCTTTAAACTTGGTCCCTTGTTCTTGAATTGGTAAGGTGTGCATGAAATCACTGCTTCTTTGGGATTGCACTGTTGGGAATGGAACAGGGGAGTTCAAAACATTTGCAAAAGATTTATTCACCAATGGACTAAAATGAGAAATCACAATAAGTGGACTGACACTACATTTTAACAAAAAACCTTTAGGTCGTAAGTTTATGGGTCTTTTACACTTATATGGTCTTCAATTGGTCTAAGTCTAGCCCATGTACGTGGGACTTATTTCATCACTGCTCCCAACACGTGGGACTTGTTTCATCACTACTCATTCACACTTGATTACTTGATTATTTTCCAACATGCACAATTGTATGAAACCAGACCAGAGAATTGGATCTATTGTAACCAGAGCTTTAATTAATGTTCTTCTCCGTCTTTGGGTGCAAACTATTGTGTACTTCAGAGGAGTAAAGAGTTAGCTTCAAGGATTTAACTTACAAGCATTAGGAAATAGGTAAGCAAGTGAATATTGGTCTTTTTCCCTTTTGTTGTTCAATAATGATTTCATGCAATCTTAAAGCCTTATTATGGCAGATTGGTAGTATCTTAAGGTGGTAATACCTCTTAGTTAGCTATATTCTTGAATACAGCATGATAGTTGTCAATGCTTGATGTATGTAACTATGGTTGTAAAAATTATTTTATGTTGCGGATTGTTGTGCAATCAAAATTGCGTGTGCTCAATTTTGTGTAGCAGAGATTGGTGGACTTAAACTAGAGCCCCGACCAGGTTGAGGACATGGAATTGTGTCTTAGGAAGGACTTCCTATGTTAGGCTCATCCATGGAGACGTTAGATATGTCTCTTAGGAATTTCCCTGTGTTGGATTCCAGCTCATGGAGACAATATAGAATAACCATGGACAAGTGTGTGTACTGAATGATGATGAATTATGTGTTTTTACTCTCAAGGATAAGGTGCCAAAATTTCAAATTTTACATGCTATGTTACAAGATTGCTTTTGGTGCAGGTCATGGAACCTTGAAAGGGGGAGAAAACCTTAACATTCCATTGCGTATTGAGATTCAATTCTCAACCCCTTGTGGGCTGCATTTTGCATGTCTTGAGGGAGAGAAAGATAAAGCCTTAACTTATGTGTAATTGGTGCCATAATATTGTGGATGGATGGAAACTACAGAGTTTCGTTTTGCTTTATTTTGTGTTGTATCTAAGGTTCGTTCTAGCGTAAGGCATATGTGCTTTGGAAACTTGATGTAATACTATGTATGGATCTTAAGGTTGTCGTATGTTTATTTCTATGACATAAAATCTGGACAACTTAGGGTAGTATAGTTAAGATGGAATTACTATATGTATATTTTGTTGTGTCCTATGGCTGATTGCATAAAAATATATTTGATGTACGATTTTTAATTTTGGTCGAGACATACTCGTGTACCTTTATATGCTAAAAAATAGTGTAAAGAAAAAAACTTTACTTATATGGTGTTGTTGCTAGCAGGGACAAATGCTAGTATGCTAAAAGGTGATTACATAACACTTACGGCGTGTATGACAATTTTCCCGGAATCGATTTTTTTTTTCAATTTTTGTTCTCAGGACCAAAAATGGATAGAAATAGTATTTGACAAAACTTTTTTTTTTTTGTTCTCGAGAATGAACCAGTTCAATATCTGTGCTGAAGAACCGAAAAAAGAATAAATTTTATTTTTGTTCCCGGGCACAAAATGAGAAACATTTGTCTCTTTCAATTACTCTCCATCATTACCACCATCACCACTACTAGGGCTGGCAAAATGGGTTGAGCCCGTCGGGCTGGCCCGCCCCGCCCACCAAACAGGGCGGGTTGGGTTGAGTTTTTCAACCCACCAGCCCGCCAAACCCGCCAGCCCGCCGGGCTCGGCCCGCCACGGGGCGGGCTAGCCCGCCAAGCCCCTTTTTCTTTTAGGTTACCCAATTGTTATGTAACTTCGTGCCCTAGATTTCTCTGCATGCAAGTGGCTTTTTCGAATTGTTGTGGACTGCTCATACAACACTTTGTTACTTGTTTTATTATTCTGTTTTACCTTGTTATGATTTTAATTTTTATTATTATTTCTGGATTGAAATATGCATATTTATATGTAGATTATTAAACACTGATCTTCTTGGTTTCATAAGCACATTAGGATTTTATGCAGATTTTTATATGTTTTTATGCAAAAAAAAACTGTGTCTTTTTATGCAGAATTTAATTTTTTGTATTTTATTTTTATATTTTTTTATTTTTTTATTTTAGGCGGGCTGCCCCGTAGCCCGCCAACCCACTCATAAAATGGGCCGGGTTGCTCAATTCAACCCATTTTGTCAAAACGGGTCGGGGCGGGGCCAGCCCATTTTAGACGGGTCGGGGCGGGCTGGCCCGTATTGCCAGCCCTAACCACTACCACCACCACCATCACTACCACCACCACCACCGTCACCAATCACCACCACCATCACCGTAGCCACTGCCGTCCCACCACCACCATGACACCGCCACCACCACCACCATCGCCACAGCCACTGCCATCACCACTACCATCACAACCATCGCCGCAACCACTATCTTCACCTCCACCATAATGCTATCACCACCATTACCATCACCACGTCATCGCCGCCTCCACTACCACCATTACCCCCATCACGCCACAACCACCACTATCACACCATATGAAATGAAAAATGATGATCCAAATTTTTTTTGTGCTTAATATGAATGATTTTTTATTTTATTATTCGGTATGTTAAACACAATTCTTATTCTCAGAATAAAAATAGAATATGTTATCAAACATTTTTTTCCCCTCACAAACTGTTCCAAGACATAGAAATATATAGAAAATAATTATTTCTTTTCAGAAACAGTACCAGAGAACAGAATAGTTATCATACACACCTTTAATGAACCAAAATTGCTACAAATTTACCTTATGTCCATGAAGTATTTGGATATTTCATGGACAGGTATTTGAATACGCCACTAGGAACAATAGGTATTCAAATATCTTCACCTATAATTGTTAAGAAGCCTTTATAGTTAGGTTCACTTATGTTTTCTTTTCCTAATAAATTATAAATTATTAAATAAAGTTTTGAAATGGATATTACAATATCCTTTACCAAATAAAAAAGATTTAATTGGAAGGTTGTATGATGCTACAATGTTCTCTAAATTTGATATGAAACCTGGTTATTATCAAAATAAAATTATTGGAAGAAGATAAATATAAAACAATATTTACAGTTCCGTTTAGACATTATGAATGTAACATAATGTCAATGGGATTAAAAAGTGCACCTTATGAATTTCAAAATATCATGAATACTATGTTGACTTCTTATACGAGCGGATCTAGAATTCTTTTTTAATGTCTGCACACTTAGAATAAAAGAATAAAGGAAAAAAATTTTAAAGAAAATTTTAAATATATTAAAATACAAAAGAATATACACAAAAAATAAAAGAAAATTTTAACTTAATATAAAAAAGTAATCAAGAGTCAATTAGACTGTTATAATAGAACATTTTGAGTCCTCAACAAAAATTACGGGCCTCAATTTAATCTCTTATGGAAAAAAGTCTACTCGTGATCCCTCAGAATTCAAAGATAGATCCAGATAATCAAAATCAAGATCCTCTGAAATTCAAAAAGACTCACATTAATCCCTCAAAAGGACTAACATGGGTCAATTTTGGAATTTTAAGGGATCACGAGTCGACTTTTTTTAAGAGATTAATTTGGGTCCTTTAATTTTTGTCGATGATCCAAAATATATTTTATTCTTTTTTTCCCCAAAAAATTTGTTTGCACACACACACATGTCCGCCATTGTCTTAACTTAACCCAAGTTTGCTATATTATACCTTGTTGATGTTTTGATTTATTCTAAATCAATATATCAACATTTTAAACATCTAAATATATTTAAAAATTTAATAAAATACAATGTAATAGTTACTTCAACTAAGATGATCAAATTATTTCAAACCAAAATAGGATTTTTAGGCGATGAAATTCATCAAGGAACTATAACTCCTATTAATAGAAGTATTGAATTTGCTGACAAATTTCAAAATGAAATAAAAACAAAAACTCAATTACAAAGATTCTTATTAGGATACTTAAATTATGTCATGTGTATGATATTATTCCAAATCTCAAAATCTTGCGTACACCTTTGTTTAGAAGACTTAGAGATGATGTGGTGTTAGCTAATGAATGATATCCCATATTCAAGTTTAAGTTACGGAAATAGTTAAATCTTATATACTTGAGAATAATGAGAATAAAGAGCACTGAGAAAAATGAATCATGTATGGGCAAAGTGTGTATCATTTTAAAGGATGTAAAGTTGTGTCATTTTAAGATAAAGAAAGAGATAGATAAAGGAAGAGATAGAGTTGACAAAAAAATAAAGGTGTGGGCCCACCTCTTTGTCAGAGTGAAAGGATATAAGTTGTGTCATTTAAAAGGATAAACATTTTTCCCATCATGTATATTATTAGACTGACTTACATAGGTAGTGGTGTAAATGGGCCAGGCTAGGCCGGGCTTTGGCCTTCCTGACTTACGCCTACGTAAAATATTCAGCCTATTTGGTCTATTAAAGGCTTTGTTTTATAGGCCTGATCTAGCCTATTTTTAAAAGTTAGAAAGCTTGATATGGTATACAGGCCTTGTAGGCCTCCTGCTGCTGATACTAAGTAAAGAAAATAATTGTATAGAGCAAAGAAAGTTCCATTCAAGCATGCATTAATACTTATCATAGAAATAAAAAATGACAAACAAGAGTCAATACAATACCCCAGCTCTATAATATATATCAGAGGGGAATTAGAGTCAAAGAAATGGGGAAATAAGAAAGAAATACAATTACTGGGTCAACCAAAGACGGAAATTAGAGACGAGAGTGAGAAGTCACTTAGAAGCGGCGATGCACAAAAGAAATTAGGGTTGATACTTTGCCACCTAGAATAAATATATTATTTTAAAAAATTAAATAGGCCAGCCAAGGCTTTAGGCCAGGCTTGACAAAGTTGGTCTATTTGTTAAAAAGGCTTTCTTGTAAGCCTAAGCATACTCTACTTTCCAGAAAGGCCAGGCTCAGTATAGGCTGGGCTGTAGGTCAGGCCAAGCTAGCGGTGCGGGTTCTTACACCCAACATAACCACTAACTTAAATGGGCTTGGGCCTACTTGGCCCAACCCATCTAATGACAACATAGAGTACCAACAATGTTTTTTTGTCCCAAAACTAGACAAGTTTATCGAATGATCAACATGTTAGACATATTCAATTAATAAGTATATTGTCCTTTCGTCTCAGTTCTCCCGCCCAAAGACCTAGGGCAAGGAAACATATAAACCCCTGCGGTTATTGGGTTATCTTTTGTCGAAACAAGAAATCTTCATTTACGAACTCTAAAGGACAGGTCATCTCATGAATCCTCTATTATGCATAGATTACCGAGTCCCATAAATGTCATCCAGGTTTCACCGGTGTACGGATAACTTAATCTCTCACAGAGATTGATGAATCCCTTCAACTTGTCACACTAGCTTTGAATCCTTAGGGCATGCCCAAAAGTATACCTATGAGTCTCCATGTTTCAAGCAGACAATGTATACAATCAAAAGCAAGTCTTCCAGAGTACAGGCATATGTGACAATGTCAGGTCTAAGAAAAAATATACGTATATAATAAGAGACATTACTTATTGATACTATATATGAGATTTCCTTATAGTGTCTCTTGGCGGGTGTAACAGCCCGTGTTAACCCGGATTGTTAACATACTATCGTATTAAGCCACGCTTAAAAAAAATGTGGAATAACTTTTTCTTTAATTCAATTATGACGTCATTAACCTTAGCCAACTTGATTACTTAATCAATTTCATAAAATACTGCCTGTATGTAAATTGCAAGAAACTAACTGAAATACCTCGTGTATGAATATAATGTGAGTATCTAAAGCCACAGGACTACAACACATAGCCTGGGTCAAAATCCTGATACTTTAATTACAACTTAAATAAAAGATAATAACCAATCCATGTGGCATGGACAAACCCCATGCTCACCAAATAAGGCAACAATACCCAACAACAGTCTCAACATAATCATAACTAAAAACATAAACAACAGTCAAATAAACAACATCCATCATGTCAGCAAAATACAGATAAGTCTAACTCAGCTCTGGCCTCCTACCACCTGAGCCCTCAACAGTACCTGAACCTGAAATAAGCGTCCCCAAACGTGGGGTGAGATCTCTAAACAAGAAATCTCAGTAAGACAAGGGGTCCTCAAGGATCTTCCACCCCAAGTTCACTTACATGTGTAATATAAGTTCAAAAATAGTATTTACAATATAAGTTCCAAAACTATGCAATACAGCAGATAATCATGCCATGTGTGTTTATCAAATCTACTGGCCAGAGAAATGCAGGAATACGTCTAAACCCACATGAGTACAAGGAACACCGCTTGCACCTCACCCACAGCCTCACCATCTTGTATGTACCACATACTCAGGCTTACCGTATAGGTGGACACCACATGCATATCATAAAAGCACATTGCATATAATAGCTCAATAGCATTTCCAAGACATCAAAGCATGTAACACAGCATGCATAAACCACATCCCCATGGGACATGGTGGAACCACAAAATGGCTAAACCGAGGACACGAAAGCTTACCTTGCAAGCAATCAATCCAAGCCAAGAGTCCAACCACTCTCAAGTCCAAAAACAACAGTATCACAATCTGATATGGACCAATAATATATCATTAATTATGCAACACAAGCATACAACTTAAAGACTACGCCTTTCCTTTACGTTTTACGTCTTAAGGCTTCCAATAAAGCCATAAGCCTTTAATCATGTGATTCTGACTTAGTCCATTAATTACAAAAGTTCAACTTCCTTAATCTAGGGTCCACAAACCCCCAATAGCTTACTGTTCACACAGCACAGCTACTATTCTGCGAAATCCCAGGATATCCGGATATACAGGGGACATATCCGGATATGCAATATCCGGATATCACACTGGCCATATCCGGATATACCATATCCGGATACCCAGTTCCCACATCCAGATATGAATATCCGGATACCATATCCGGATACCATATCCGGATGCTGATATCCGGATATCTGCTCAAATATCCGGATATCTCACGACAGAATGCAGTTTCTGAATTTCGTGAATATCCAGTCCAAAGATCCCACTTTTAACCGATTAAAGACACTTAAACATGCATTTCTAGGTGTGTTTAACCTTCCCCACCCTTAAGTTATCAACTTAGTTAAATATATGCATCAAGGTTCCATTTTTAAGCATATAAACTCAAGTTCAAAGGTGGTGATCATACCACAAGCCAAAAGCAGGGTAGATGATGTTCTTGGAGCTCACAAAACAGTTCCCAAAAACTGCCTTCCCACAGTGCACGAAAATGCACACCAAGATGAGTCCTTTCTTCTCAAAGGTGGCTTCTTGGAGCTCCTACAACCAAGGAGAAGCTCACAACTCCCACTCAACACCACACAGCCTCCAAAACAGCTTCCTCACAGCAACTACAACTTAGGGAAGAGCATTCACCCTCTCCACCAAGCTCACACACCCTCAACCAAGTGTCTAGAAGGTGAAATGAGAAGGAAAGATGAAGACTTTGCATAAAACAAGCAAAGAAGGCTGAAGAAAGGTGGTGGCAGCAAATGGCCTCAAGTTTCCTACGTAGGTGGCTGCACAATGCCCTAGAAATTTGTGCAACTAATGTATAAATAGGCATTTAAGCCTTAATGCGCAGTATTAGCCTTAATAGCAACGCAAAAGATCTTAATCCCAAACTTTGGAATCTAGACCTACACATTTTTCTAAGATTTTTCATATTTTTATTTTATTTTTCGGAGCACCTTTCCGGTACGCGCTTTTCCATAGCCAGTATCAGTTCTGGCATCAGATTACATTATTTTGACCGGAAACTTGTTTTACAAGTCCTAAATAATATTCTAGTAATTATCATGCATTCGTTATAAATTTTCGGGATACTTTTCCGACACGCATTTATACCGGGTAGCAGAACCGGTATCTGCGCTTTTCTTCCGAAAAACGAATTTCAGCATTTTTACCCACTCAGTATAATTATTTAAGCCCAATAATAATTATTAAGGTAAATTATGGAATCATTTCTTAATTATCATAATTAATTTGCTAATTACCTTAATTAACGGTGCGGGTTCTTACATTCACCCCACCTTTTTAAGGATTTTGTCCTCAAAATCAGAAACATACCTGTCTCGGAAGTCGGGATACTGTCGGATAAATTCATCCTCTCGCTCCCACGTGCACTCCTCGAGACTACGCCCAGTCCACTGCACCTTGACCATCGGAATGATCTTGCTTCTAAGCTGCTTCTCGCCTCGATCGATAATCTTGAGTGGTCCGACGGGAGTCTTTAGGTTCTCCCGAACCTCCACATCATCCGGTTGCACCACGTGCGAAGGATCTGATATGTATCTCCGAAGCTGAGACACGTGAAACACGTCATGGATGTTGGCTAGGTTCGGAGGTAAGGCAAGTCGATAGGCAACTGGTCCTATTCTACCAAGGATCTGGTAGGTCCCAATGAATCGCGGGCTTAACTTTCTCACTCTGAGTGCCCGTCCAACACCGGTGACAGGTGAAAGTCTCACAAACACGTGCTCACCCTCACTGAACTCCAGTGGACGATGCTTGACATCATAGTAGCTTTTCTGGCGATTCTGCGCCTGCTTCAACTTTTCCCTGATCATCTGGATCTGCTGGGTAGTATCTTGGACAAAGTCCAAGCCGAAAAGCTCTTTATCTCCAACCTCAGACCAGCAAGTAGGAGTCCGACACCTCCTACCATACAGCGCCTCGTAGGGTGCCATGCCCAGACTAGCATGAAAACTGTTTTTGTACGAGAATTCTACCAACGGAAGGTACCTATCCCATGCAGAACCCTGCTCCAACGTGCAAGCTCTCAGCATGTCCTCTAATGTCTGGATGGTCCGCTCAGTATGTCCGTCAGTCTGAGGGTGATAGGCGGTACTCAATCTCAACTGTGTACCAAAAGCCTCCTGCAGCGCCTCCCAGAACCGAGATGTGAACTTCGGGTCCCTATCACTGATGATACTCTCGGGCACCCCGTGAAGCCTCACAATCTCGCGGACATACAGCTTGGCCAACTGCTCTGTAGTGAAGCTCACCTTCACAGGAAGAAAATGGGCAGACTTGGTCAACCTGTCCACAATGACCCAGATAGAGTCACAACCAGCCTGAGTTTTGGGCAGTCCCACCACGAAGTCCATGGAAATACTCTCCCACTTTCACTGTGGAATCTCAAGAGGTTGAAGTTTACCAGACGGTTTCTGGTTCTCGATCTTCACTTTCTGACAAATAAGACACTTGGACACGTAGACCGCTATGTCATTCTTCATGCCCGGCCACCAAAAATTTCTTTTTAAGTCTTGATACATCTTCATCGCACCAGGGTGGATAGTAAACCGTCCCTTATGAGCCTCTGCCATAACCTCCTCAGTCAATGGCCCTCGAGGAATAACAATCCTTTTCTGGAACAACAACAAACCATCCTCATTCCAAGACACACTGTCCTGGTTCTTCACATAATCAAGACACTCTCTCTGCACTTGCGCCTCTTTAATCTTTTTCATCAGCTCATTAATCACCTCTGCTGTTTCCATCTCAAGCAGTGCGCCCCCAAACAAGGAGTTCACTCTCAAGTCTCTGAACTTTTCGATCACCTCGTAGTCGCTCATCATCAAGCTGGATAAGCTCACGGATTTCCGACTCAAAGCATCGGCTACCACATTGGCCTTGCCAGGATGGTACCTCAGCTCAAAATCGTAGTCCTTCAAGAACTCCATCCATCTCCGCTGTCTCATGTTCAACTCCTTCTGGTCAAACAGATATTTCAGACTCTTGTGGTCACTGAATACAACAAACTTTATGCCAAACAGGTAATGCCTCCAAATCTTGAAAGCAAAAACAATGGCTGACAACTCCAAGTCGTGAGTCGGGTAGTTCTCCTCATGAGGTTTCAACTGTCTTGAAGCATAAGCAACAGTTTTCCCTTTCTGCATCAACACACAGCCCAGCCCTTTACCAGAGGCATCGCAGTATAACTCAAACTGTTCCGCAGGATCAGGAAGGACTAACACAGGAGCAGTAGTCAGTCTCTCCTTCAACTCCTGGAAGCACTCCTCACACTCATGTGTCCACACGAATGGACTCTCCTTTCGGGTAAGGCGGGTCATCGGTAGCACCATCTTGGAGAATCCCTCTATGAACCTCCTGTAGTACCCAGCCAAACCCAAGAAGCTTCTCACTTCTGTAACCATCTTGGGCCTCTCCCAATCCATCACGGCCTCAATCTTGTTAGGATCAACTGCAACTCCATCAGCGGAGATCACATGACCCAGAAATTTCACCGCCTTGAGCCAAAACTCACATTTTGACGGCTTAGCATATAGCTTTTTCTCTTTCAACACTTGCAAAACAATCTTCAAGTGCTCAGCATGCTCCTCCTCCGTCTTGGAGTAAATCAAGATGTCGTCAATGAAGACGATCACAAACTGATCTAGGTACAGCTGGAAGATCCTGTTCATGTAGTCCATGAACACTGCGGGTGCATTGGTGAGTCCAAACGGGATCACCAAATACTCATAATGCTCGTACCTCGAGCGAAACGCTGTCTTTGGGACATCCTCCGGCTTAACCCGTATCTGATGGTAACCGGATCGGAGATCAATCTTGGAATATACGCAAGCACCCCTGAGCTGATCCAGCAAGTCATCAATGCGTGGAAGAGGATACTTGTTCTTGATTGTCACCTTGTTCAACTGTCTGTAGTCGGTGCACAACCGCATGGTCCCATCTTTCTTTTTCACAAAAATGACCGGTGCTCCCCAGGGACACACACTCGGCCGAATGAAATCTTTCGTTGAAAGCTCCTCGATATGCTTATTCAGCTCCGCCAACTCTGGTGGCGACATCGGTATGGAGCCAACGATATAGGCCCCACACCAGGCAATAAGTCTATGGAGAACTCTATCTCCCTCTGTGGTGGAAACTCAGGAATCTCCTCGGGAAACACCTCGAGGAATTCCCTCACCACAGGAATGCCAGTGAGATCCTCTTATGTCCCACTCACCAAACCTCCCAACATAACATAGCCAAATGCCCCTGCTCTCAAGGTCCTCCTCGCCTGCAGGACTGAAATGAACGGTGAGGAACTGACTGTGGACCCACCCGGAGACATCACCACTTTCTTGGCACAACAATCAATCAATGCATAGTTCCTGGACAACCAATCCATGCCCAGAATAATCTCCAGGTTGGCCATCGGCAATCCTATCAGATCTACCGAGAAGTCACGGCCATCCCACTGAAACGCTACATCGCGGTGAACAGTGGAGGTCAAACATTTTTCTCCGGTGGCGGTAGTCACCCGCATCGGTGGAGAAAGCACATCACTGGGCAACTCAAGCCCCACAGCAATAGGGGTAACAACAAAAGAGTGCGTTGCCCCGGAATCAAAAAGCACATCAACAGCTGAACCACCAATGGTAACAGTACCTCTGACCAGGTTCGGAGCTCTGTCCGACTACTGACGATCAAGTGTGTATACTCGCCCCGTAGTAGGTGGCACTGCTGGTGCCCCAGTAGGAACCATCTGCAATGGCACAGCCTGCACTGCAGCAACTCTCGCCGTCGGGTAATCTCTAGAGTAGCGGCCCTCCTTGCCACACAGGAAGCATATCAACTGGCCGGTAGCACACAGCCCAAAGTGTGACTTCCCACATCCCGAGCATCTGGGAGCAGGAGGTCTCGCTGTGTTTCCCTGAGTAGAAGTCTTTTTAAACTGGTTTGGCGCTTGCTTAGTCGCCAACTGTTTGCCCTTGCCCTTATTCCCAAGCTTCCTGTCTCTCTAGGAAACGGAACCACCAGTATCCTGTGACACCTCAATCTTGGCCTGACTCGCACGACAGTAATCCTCAATGTCGCGGCACTGCTGCACTAAAGCTCCGAAGTCTCTCGAAGCAGAACCAGCAAGATGTCCAGCAATGTCCTCATTAAGTCCCCTCCGGAACTTAGCAGCAAGAAAAACAGGGGTCAGCCTCGCCATGCGGAAATGAGCGAACTTGACCAGCTCATTAAACTTGGCCAGGTACTCGTCGACAGACAACGAGCCCTGCACCAAACGGTCAAACTCTCCCTGTTTCCTTTCCTGAGAGTCATATGGAAAGTACTGACCCAGAAAACACTCCTCGAAGAACGGCCACGTCATCACACGGCCCTGCATCTCGTAGATGTGAGAAATGTTGGTCCACCACTCATAGGCCTCGCCCTCCAGATGTAAGTGGCAAACATCAGCTTCTGCGGATCGGTACACTGCATGATCCGGAAGATCTTGTCCGATGCCTGCAACCATCTGGCAGCAACAATGGGATCTTAAGATCCGTCGAAAGAAGGTGGCTTATGCTTGCGGAAAGCATTCAGCCTGCGGTCGATCTCGTCACGATCCTCAGCAAATATGGGGATGGTCTGCAAAGCCCCCGTCAAATGACTGCCCTCACCCATCTGACTCTGGGTGTCCTCCTGTTGACTAGGTGGAGGTGGAGGCGGTGGCGGCGGTGGAGGTGGTGGAGGACACTGGCCAGCAGCAGGACCAGCCCTCAACTCCTCCAACATGACCCTCATCATAGTCATGTTGGCCATCCGGTTCTCCTCCAGAACCTCAGCAGTGGCTCGCCGGTTCGCCTCTCTAATAGCGTCCAGCATCGCCTGGTTTGCCAACCTCGTGGCCTCCTGGTCGGCTAGTCAGGCCGCCTGCATCTCAGCTAATGCAGCCAGGATAGGATCCGATTGATCCTCACTCGTACAAGGGTTCCTCCTCGGTGGCACCATGACTCTGCACAAGTTACACAAAGAATGAGTTGATCAGACCCACGCCATGTGGTCATATGCATTATCATAATACACACCAATCAGAGAGAACGCAAAGTAGACACGCAACGAAACATCCTAAGTTATTGTAATACATACAGGCTTTTCCCTAGAAAGTGCTCTGATACCATAAAATGTAACAGCCCGTGTTAACCTGGATTGTTAACATACTATTGTATTAAGCCACGCTTAAAAAAAATGCGGAATAACTTTTTCTTTAATTCAATTATGACGTCATTAACCTTAGCCAACTTGATTACTTAATCAATTTCATAAAATACTGCCTGTATGTAAATTGCAAGACAACTAACTGAAATACCTCGTGTATGAATATAATGTGAGTATCTAAAGCCACAGGACTACAACACATAGCCTGGGTCAAAATCCTGATACTTTAATTATAACTTAAATAAAAGATAATAACCAATCCATGTGGCATGGACAAACCCCATGCTCACCAAATAAGGCAACAATACCCAACAACAGTCTCAACATAATCATAACTGAAAACACAAACAACAGTCAAATAAGCAACATCCATCATGTCAGCAAAATACAGATAAGTCTAACTCAGCTCTGGCCTCCTGCCACCTGAGCCCTCAACATTACTTGAACCTGAAATAAGCGTCCCCAAACGTGGGGTGAGATCTCTAAACAAGAAATCTCAGTAAGACAAGGGGTCCTCAAGGATCTTCCACCCCAAGCTCACTTACATGTGTAATATAAGTTCAAAAGCAGTATTTACAATATAAGTTCCAAAACTATGCAATACAGCAGATAATCATGCCATGTGTGTTTATCAAATCTACTGGCCAGAGAAATGCAGGAATACGTCTAAACCCACATGAGTACAAGGAACACCGCTTGCACCTCACCCACAGCCTCACCATCTTGTATGTACCACATACTCAGGCTTACCGTATAGGTGGACACCACATGCATATCATAAAAGCACATTGCATATAATAGCTCAACAGCATTTCCAAAACATCAAAGCATGTAACACAGCATGCATAAACCACACCCCCATGGGACATGGTGGAACCACAAAATGGCTAAACCGAGGACACGAAAGCTTACCTTGCAAGCAATCAATCCAAGCCAAGAGTCCAACCACTCTCAAGTCCAAAAATAGCAGTATCACAATCTGATATGGACCAATAATATATCATTAATTATGCAACACAAGCATACAACTTAAAGACTACGTCTTTCCTTTACGTTTTACGTCTTAAGGCTTCCAACAAAGTCATAAGCCTTTAATCATGTGATTCTGACTTAGTCCATTAATTACAGAAGTTCAACTTCCTTAATCTAGGGTCCACAAACCCCCAATAGCTTACTGTTCACACAGCACAGCTACTGTTCTGCGAAATCCCAGGATATCCGGATATACAGGGGACATATCCGGATATGCAATATCCGGATATCACACTGGCCATATCCGGATATACCATATCCGGATACCCAGTTCCCACATCCGGATATAAATATCCGGATACCATATCCGGATACTGATATCCGGATATCTGCTCGAAAAATATCCGGATATCTCACGACAGAATGAAGTTTTTGCATTTCGTGAATATCTAGTCCAAAGATCCCACTTTTAACCGATTAAAGACACTTAAACATGCATTTCTAGGTGTGTTTAACCTTCCCCACCCTTAAGTTATCAACTTAGTTAAATACATGCATCAAGGTTCCATTTTTAAGCATATAAACTCAAGTTCAAAGGTGGTGATCATACCACAAGCCAAAAGCAGGGTAGATGATGCTCTTGGAGCTCACAAAACAGCTCCCAAAAACTGCCTTCCCACAGTGCACGAAAATGCACACCAAGATGAGTCCTTTCTTCTCAAAGGTGGCTTCTTGGAGCTCCTAAAACCAAGGAGAAGATCACAACTCCCACTCAACACCACACAGCCTCCAAAACAGCTTCCTCACAGCAACTACAACTCAGGGAAGAGCACTCACCCTCTCCACCAAGCTCACACACCCTCAACCAAGTGTCTACAAGGTGAAATAAGAAGGAAAAATGAAGACTTTGCATAAAACAAGCAAAGAAGGCTGAAGAAAGGTGGTGGCAGCAAATGGCCTCAAGTTTCCTACGTAGGTGGCTGCACAATGCCCTAGAAATTTGTGCAACTAACGTATAAATAGGCATTTAAGCCTTAATGCGCAGTATTAGCCTTAATAGCAACGCAAAAGATCTTGATCCCAAAATTCGGAATATAGACCTACACATTTTTCTAAGATTTGTCATATTTTTATTTTATTTTTCGGAGCACCTTTTCGGTACGAGCTTTTCCATAGCCAGTATCAGTTCTGGCATCAGATTACATTATTTTGACCTGAAACTTGTTTTACAAGTCCTACATAATATTCTAGTAATTATCATGCATTCGTTATAATTTTTCGGGATACTTTTCCGGTACGCATTTATACCGAGTAGCAGAACCGGTATCTGCGCTTTTCTTCCGAAAAGCGACTTTCAGCATTTTTACTCACTCTGTATAATTATTTAAGCCCAATAATAATTATTAAGGTCAATTATGGAATCATTTCTTAATCATCATAATTAATTTGCTAATTACCTTAATTAACGGTGCGGGTTCTTACAGCGGGTCAATTCAGTTCAAGTTATTCTCCAATAGGTCCACCCTAAGACATCTCTATGTTTGCAACTCATGAGGTATCTACTTTGCATCTCCATGCAAGTAGCTGAGTCGTTCTAGTCTTACCCGAGATCACCAATGCCAATTTTTGGTGTCTCTAGACTAGGAACATATTTCTAGCAATAAACATGTGGTGTCATTGAGTCCTCATGATCGTGATCCCTACCATAGATACTCGACGTGACACTCGTTTAATTCCAAAGGCTTTATGAAGTTACTGATATTCAATATATATATATATATATATATATATATATATATATGTGGCAAAATGATTTGTAATGTGACTGTATATAAGCGTTGGTGCAGTCACATAAAAACTACGTCATTTTGGGTGGGATAAAGGAAGTAAATATAAAACATTTTAAAATTAATTGTAGAAAATAAAAATATTTTTATATTTATTTCCAACTTTGTAAAATGGTTATGATGCACCAACGCTTATATATTTAATGTTTTACTATATATATATATATATATATATATATATATGGTTATTATTCCCCATATTTAATGTTTTTACATTATAAAATGACAAAGGTGAGAATAAATATAAAACATTATATGAATGCATAACCATACAAAGTTGAAATAAATATAATATTTTTATTTTCTACAATTAATTTTAAACCCTTTATATATATATATATATATATATATATATATATATATATATATATATATATATATATATATAAACATATACTATTTGAGATAGGAAATATGAAGCAAGATAACAAATGGTTTTGTTCATTAATTTATGAGTTTATCATCTATCATTTAACATGACCACAAGAATTTTCCTACACTCACAACATTTTGTGGGACCAGCAGCAAAAAAAAAAACTGTGGCACGCAAAACGAATCTCTATAACATTACATAATCACTTTTTCTACAACATAATTCTTATAAAATCCTTAATTTATTCATAACAATAAATAAGTACATAGGTCTATTTGACTCTTAAATTGTCTCTAGGACACCTATATACTAACATTTTATGCACTAACCTCCGACTTGAGTTGATATCCACTCTCAACGTCTAGTGATGGAACTTGAAGTCACATCGCGACATTTGTTAGCACACTAGGTGAACATGATTAAACATCAAAATCACTCTCCACGTCGATATCCGATAAGTAGTATCTAGAACTATACTTTCGTTAACTTCATCCTCATGTCAAGTTGTCAAGTGAGAAATAGTTTGGTTGTTTTGTAGCCCCACTTTCTTAACTATTGCCTTCTTAAGAACATTGTAGTTATAATGATAACTTATGTGCATCATTCGTGATTCACCATTAAAATGAGACATTCTGGACTATAATATTTTCTACCACTATGATATGCAACCACCATTAAGGATTTACGATTGGAACTCATATTGGGGATGTGTGGGAAAAGCAATGACTTGGATTGTAAGAAAATTAAATTGAGGGAGAGGTATATAGAAAGAAATTAGTTAGTGGATGACTATGTCGGGAGAGGGAGTTTTGTCGAGGATGAGGGGAGAAGTTATGTAGAATAGATGTACAGGATTGAATCACGTGACAACATCTTGTGAGTCTTATTGGGATGGGCATCAAAATTAAGGGATTTGAGGTATTAGGTAGAAGGAATGATGTGGCAACATCTTGTGAATCCATGTGGCAGAAGAACATGAGCACGATGTGTCAAGTGGAAAAATCTAATATACTATTGTGGACTGTCCTACCATTTGTTTGGTACTACAAGCCAATAGAAATTCATTGATGATTGTGATATTTATACACGTAGAAAAGAGAAATATTTTTTTATCTAAATATTAATTACTCAATGGAAGAATTATAATTGTATAGAAGATGTTCTCATGTTAAGTAGCAGGACTGGTGTTGCTAACCCAACCAGCAAGACTATCCTTCTGCCACATGATAAAACGAATCTCGCTGGACCCACTAACAGATGTCATAAGATGAAATTATTTACGGGACCATGGCATTTTTAAATATATATTTTTGCCAAAAGATGTCATTTTGTTTGTTGTCCCAATTTCATACACACCTACAAGTATTCTGAGTTCAAATTTTCATAATTTTGTTTTTATATAAAAAATATAGTATGAAGTGACATTCGTTTCATTATGTATTCGGATGAGCGTGATATACCAATAGTTCTCCAATCAATAAGGATTACGTCTCTCTAATCATTAGGGCCACATTCGAAGGACATAATTTGTTCCTCATTCAGATAAGAGAAAAATCCTCTTTCATGGATCTCCAACTTTTCTTTAATGATCCTTCTAATCCGACCCACACAGTCTTTGTTCGACAAATCCTGGCATGCATCAAGGAAGAAGAAAGCCCTTTCACTCGGCACTCCACATTCTGATTAATCAAAGCTTTCTAATAAATGCTAATCAATCAAGTGTGTGTTACTTTAGATATGGTAATTGATTACTTGAGAATCATATTCCTATCCACAGCATATAATGGTACCACTGCACTTGTTTTTTTTTTTTTTTTTTTTTGATAACACCACTCCACTTGTTTAACATATACATAAACCGCTCCCCTCAATTCATATATGGCTTTAGTGCGTAAAGAACCTTGGGATACACCACTTCAAAAGTTAGTTTACAGGGTGAGAGTGTCCAAGGCCTTATAAAGGCCACATTAGTTGTTCATCTGGAACGACATATCTCAACACGCCCCCTCACATGAGAGCCCATCGGGCTTAAAGAGTGGATAATGCAACACGCCCAACCTACCTGTGCTAAGAGAGTCCACAAGAGAAAGTGGGGGACGGCGAGACTCTGATACCATGTAAAGAACTTTGGGATACACCACCCCAAAAGTTAGCTCAAAAGGTGGGAGTGTCCAAGACCTTATAAAGGCCACATTAATTGTTCTAACCAATGTGGAACTACATATCTCAACAACGTGCATATCATAGGTATTATTATTTTAAAAGAGAGAGAGAGTTTGTCATACTTATATAATTTATCAATACTATATCAACATTAAATTTTATTAATTGAATGTTGAATTTCACTAATCTAATTATTGAACTAAATATTTTAATTACCTAGATTGAAATTTATATAATTTAAAAAATAGTTGCTATTTTTCCTTAATTATATTTTATTGGATAATATATTTTTTAAAATATAAGCAAATGTCAACTATAAGATTATAAATTTATAAATATATAATTCATTCAAAATTCAATATGCGATTAAAAATTATTATCATATATTTTATATTTTAAAATAGTTAGTGTCTGTGTGCATACATACACACACATATTTACCTTTTTCGGTATTTATTTGACAGATTGCAAAAAGTAGATTCATGTATCTTGAGTATTTAAATAAAATCATCATGAGTTTATAATTTATACTTTTAATTCCACAATTATGTATAATTATATAAGGACAAATGTTGACCCAGCCAGATACAACAATAAAAAATTAAAAATTAAAAAGCAAAGTGTAGTTGAGGGATTAATTACAACATGGATCGATGAGAATTAAATAATACCAAAGACAAACAATGATTACTATTTAAGTAGTTCAACTGATTCAGCTCACAAACCCATCATCCAATCTCTATAATTAACCAAAATCTTCGCTCTGTGATAAGATAATTAATATTGGTACCTTTTCGGCCTTTCGGCAGAGTCATGTCGTTAGACATCCTTTTCACCCACCCGGAGAGAAAAGAATGAAAAAGGGGACAAAATGAAAAAAAAAAAATTATGGGTAGTTTTATAATATGGAAGTAAAATACACTGCAAAACTCAATTAATTGTAAATGAGGGCTATGGCAGTTTTAAGCGCATCAAGCAACTGCTAAGTTCAAAATTATTATTATTATTATTATTATTATTATTATTAAGGGAAGAGTACTGTTTATCTTTTTAAATGACACAACTTATATCATTCCACCCTTACAAAGAGGTGGGACCACATTTTTTTTGTCAACTCTCTCTCCTCCTTTATTTATTTCTTTATCTCTCTTAAAATGACAGAACTTTGCATCATTTAAAATGACACACATTTTTTCCTATTATTAATTTAATTTTAGAAAGTTAGCTTTAAAATATAATATTATGATGTTTGAGTACAAGTACGTTTAATTATGATAATTTTTTCTACCCTTTTTTTGATAGGTGATATATACGTTTTTATTTCTCTATAGATCCATCGATTATCTTACTGTTTTCTTTCGAGCTGGGCAAAATCATAAGGATTGTGTGTACAGTCTGAGAGAATTGCGATTAATATGAAATTTGTTAATTAGTGGAGTCTATGGATAAAACAACAGCAAGGGCTGAGAAATACAATGCACAAGAAGCTAGGAACCAAAGAGAATGATGTGTGTACACATTGGTAATAAGGAGGTTAAGGTTTCAAAAGTAGAAACACGTTAGGTTTAATCATTTATTTATAGTGAGAAATCACTTTATCCACACACACACACACACACACACACACACACACACACACACACACACACACACACACACACACACACACACACACACACACACACACACACACACACACACACACACACACACACACACACACTAGCCCCTTTTTCCTTTGGGTCGGCTTCACTCACTTATCAGCATTAATTTAGTGTCCAAAGACACTTTAATCTAGCCTATAGGTAGTCCTTTTCGTGGCCTCAACTCTCAATGAAAGTACCAATTATTACGAATCTCATTGTCACCATCCCAAAAGCTAGCTCAAAGGGTGGGAGTGCCCGAGAACTTATAAACCCCACATTAATAATATAGGCAAGTAACGTGCTACTTGTAACAAAATTGGATAAGACCCAAATCTAATAAGACTTTCTCTACTAATATTTTAACACAGCTACGTACCCAAAACTCAAATTCTGTGACAAAATCCCCCTCTTTGAGTTGATCCATATGCCTAATGGTATGAATCACATGTAAGTTACACAATTATGTAACTTGTTCGTTGAAATGTCAAAAATTAAGAACAGTTTTCCCTGTAATTTGGCACCGAGTTTTTCCCCCCTAAACTCAGCAAAATCTTGTTCCAAGAGATTTCAGTTCTGTTCACGCACAAGAATTTGCTCTGCAAATATGAAACACTGAAACATATTGGTCCTGTGTTACGACTTGGAGTTTAACTATGCAACAATGTTGGTCTGTGACTATGCTAAGGAATCTGCTTGATAATCTATGAGCAAGTAATCAGCAATAATGGAAGCCAAACAGTGATGCTTTCTTTAAGAGGTTCACGAATTCAACTCAATTATTGGGAATAACAAACAGTATACACCATGTCAGAAAGACATAGGTTTTAGTGGCATATCTTGGCATATCTTTATAGAAATGAATATATATGAATCCTTAAAATGCGCCCGACAAAACGAAGGAAAGGCGAAGGTGAAGAACCTAATTGAGTATGTGCCTAGCTGCCATCTCATAAAATAGTAAAAATCGTTCTTTTTTCTTATGTGATGTTTATTTAGATTCCCACCTTGTTTTGTATGCATAATAAGAACTATGCCTTCACGTTTTGCATAGTAGATGTATAAATGTTGGTATGGTTCATAATTCGTTATTGTTGGGGTGAACAGAAAGGCAACTAGAGTAATTTTTTTTTTTGGAGGGTGGGTGTAAACTATGTTGGGTGAAACAAGATAAATCACGATGTCAATCTTTCCTCTATTTTCTCTTTGTGTAATTGTCGATTTCTAACATAGGAATGTTATAATTATAGGGCTTTGAAACTCTCCCGTGACTACAAAATTTGAGAGTTTGCACCTGACACAAAAATATATTGGACCTCACCTTTTTTAAAAAAAATAAAAAAAATAAAAAAAAAGAAAAAATGCTAGTAAGTGTGTGGCAGGAGGAAATCATTCTGCAGTGACGGCAGAAGTGATTTCCCCATAATTATATCATATTATTGTATATATGTATTTATTCAATGTGAGGTAAGTACTTCTATATATGGACAATATTGTCTATTTTTTTATTTTTAATGATTTTACATACTAACACACCGTATTCAATCTTTTAAGTTTGAACAATTATGAAAAATATCCGAATTATAACCCTGTGATTAAATTAGTAATTTGTTATTGTGATTTTATGTATTTTAGTTATTGTGAAGGGGAGTCCTAATATAATGGTTATAGTTGTTGTGTGATTTACAAATGTAAGGTTAGGTTGCCTTCTAAAGATTCACGCAAGTGAGTTTGACCCTTCCTATGCATAGCAAGAGTTTTAGGGCAGTTACTTTTTTCTTTTTTGAAATTTTAGTTCTTATAGCTTTTATCTATTAAAGTTTTGATGTTCTTATTTTTTTTTCTTAAATTTTAACCCTTATAATGTATCTCATTTAGTGTTGGTCCTAATTCAGGGTTAGTCCCTAAAATGTATATTTATTAAATTTTTTTTTGTTGTTGAAATTTCTCCTTCATCGATTAATTTAATCGAGTCATATAGCACCGCAAGGACAATAAAGCTCTCTCTGTCAAGTTTTTAACACAACTTTGCACTCAGGGCTCGAACTCGAGACCACTGATTATGATTGATTCACATACTTAGTGGTTTATTAAAAAATTTGTTTCTAAGAACCCAAAACTCACATAAATGAAAACATAGACAGCAATACCAAAAAATAAAAATAAAAAAATTATAGAGATCAAAACCGAAAAAGGTAAAATAATTATAAGTATTAAAAGTTATTTAAATTTAATTCGACATAAATGAAATATGAATTATTTTAGTAATATAATCTTTTTCTTAGATATAATATGTAAATACTATTTGGTGACAAAGAAGACTACCTAACATGTAAAAAAAAAAAAGTAAAAGAAAAAGAAAAGAGATACCTAATTTAACTTAAAACATTTGTTAGCTATTTAAATTAGAATTTTGATTGTACCTTTCATACACTACCCATATATGCAGGATTGAGATCCTTTGCAGATTTTTTTTTTTATTTTTTTTTTTTTTTTTTTTTGATAAACTCCTTTGCAGTTTTTAAAAACTGCATACAATCTCAACTATGAAAAATATTTTATCAGAGTAAAAAACAAAAACAAAAAGTTGTAAGCATTACTCGTTAAAATTGGATGATGGGATTGAAAACTGTACCTCATGCAGTTTCTTCACGAACTTCAGAGGATCCAAGTCAATATATGCAAGATATTTGGTACTGAAATTTACATCGAAACACAACACTTTTTAGAACTGAAAAGGTTACATCACTTTATTTGGTAGACAAAGGAATTGATACAAAAGGAAATTAAATTTGTTTCTTAAAGTAAAAAATGTCCTTAAAATTAAACATCATTTTTTGTCCATGACAATATCCACGAAATCTATTTTAGTCTCTGGCAATAAAAAAGGATCAAATTAGTCTCTAAAATTATGAAAAAAGGACCAAGGAGTACTCATTACAATTGACAGAAGGACTAACGTGGCCCTTTTTTCATAATTTTAGGGACCAATTTGATCCTTTTTTATTGCCGCAGACTAAAAAAGATTTCGTAGATATTGCCAGGGACCAAAAAGAGTGTTTACTCTAAAATTAATTATCCTCTCAACAAATTTGTTATACGTGACAATAAGAATTTAAAATTTTATATTCATTTTAAACCTACTCTTATATATATATATATGTGTGTGTGTGTGTGTGTTTCTTTCTAATTGTATAAATTTTTTTATTACAAAATGTTAGTAGAGGGAACAAGCTATCCATCTCAATGCTAGGGCAATACAAAAGCCTCATCTTAGACTTTTTCTCAATGTTATTTGGCTCACTTTCTTTTCTCCGCCATCTTATTTATAAATTGGGTAGATCAATTTATATGGTTATAATAATAAAAGACTTACACTCAATTTTAATAATTGATTTATTTATATCTAATAATCATATATTTAATATATAAGAGCTGTTATATATAAATAAAACCAACTGCTAAGATTGCGAATATAAATATTTTACATAATAATATAAAATAATCATACCCCAAATAAATATTTACAAAGAACTCCTTAAATTAATGGTTCAATACATAAACCGTTACAAAATGTGAGGTAGAACCTGTTTTGCATTCAACTACCACAAAGATGATAGATAAAAAACAAATTTTTAACCCAAGTGTGGTGGCTCAGTTACTAGCATGGGGATTGAGTGGTGGGAGAGGACCTCGGTTCGAATCCCACCAACACCATTTGGGGAGGAGCATAAGTACCGTAATTCTTGGACTCACACCTGAATTCTGGATTAGTCCTATAGGCGGCTCAAAGAGTCGAACCCGTGGGGATACCGGAAAATTCTGATTCGCCTCAAAAAGGTAATTATTACATCAGAGAATATATACTTATAATATTAAAAAAAATATTCTCTTCATATCAGTCGACAAATTTGTAGAAAAAATAATAACTTTAATATTATAATTATATATTCTCCCACATATATTATTATAATATCACCGTTACACCATGGAGTTTTGCACTAAAAATTTGTTCATTATATAGCTATAGGATATCAAAGAATATATTAGACTATGTACTAAAATATATATATATATATATTAGACTAGTAAGTGGGACAGATTATTACAGTTAACTTTGGCTGTACATGCCTTGTACAGTGTTCGATATTATTATAAAGGTTGTGTCATAGTCATTCTTTTTCACCTTGTATTAATTGCACATTGTCTTTTGCTTTCTTTTCCATTCTCTCACTGTGAAAATGCTCTTTTCCTACCTAAACTCTAGTGTTACGTATCTCCTGTCATTGTATTTGCGGGTTTTTCTCATCTTGTCCTGCAACTAACTAGGGTTTTTCTCCCTGAGCTCTCACATCCAATAGTAAATTCCGAAGACTTCTCTCCGGGTGGTCGTAGACTTCCTTATCACTGCCATTATTAAAGAATAGATCTTGAAATTAAAGAGCCTTCTACACTAGAGAAAAGAAAAAAAGGTAATCATATCTATATTACATCGTTTGTTCAATTAAACCTACCTTTACAAGGTATAGTCTTTATTCCAATTATATATTTATATATTTTCTTGTTTTGGATTGGTGTTTGCTTGATAAATTTATGTTCTATGGTTTGATTCAGGTTTTTGTTTTTGGAAATTTTTGGATGGAATGAAGTTCTGGGTGAATGATGCATCATCCAAGTAAAAGAGTTGAAAATTGAGAAACTTCCACATGTTCTGTCCACCACTAAACTGAAAAGATCCCTGGTAGGTGTACCTTTTCTTTTATACCTAGGGTGTGTACTGGAGGAGATGAAGAGAGACAGGAAGAGAGATTTAGGGAAGAATTTCAGAGTTTGATATGAAGAAATCAAACATATATTTATAGCACAATAAAATGTCATTTCACATATTGAATATTTATTATATTTATTTAATTTAATTTCCTCCCTTGTCCTACAGTGGAAAATTGAGAAAGAGTTCTGGGTAGTAGTTAGAAAATCTATGCATAGTGGCTTTTCTTTTTTCCCTTCTTTAATTGAATATTCAAATAGTGGCACTATATATGGCGAAGGAATAAAAAGTAAAAGAAGTTTGAACAGTAGCGGAAAATGTTGTTACCAAAAAAGAAAGTAGAAGGGAAGTGTTTTAAGCAAGTAAAGTCTCCCTAACCCTAGTTTTATACATGTTCATGTAAATCTAGCTAGAGATTAAATTCAGATTGGAGGACCACTATATATGCAATTTAATAAGCTAACATTAGTTTTAAATAATTTTCATGAAATGGATGTACAAGGTTGTTGGTGATTTTTCTTTATAGTTTGAGGTATTAATTATATGTATTCTCCCAGTTTGATATTATATTTATGAGGTGGATATGGATATATATATTTATAGGATAAAGTCTTTTTACAATTAAGATTCAAAATATGATAAATTATATAAGTTCCAAAGTTTTAGAGTTTGTAATTAAATGGTTTACTGTGTTTGATTCTTGGTTGCAGTGAAGATAATGGCCTCTTCTAGCTACTCTAATTCTCCCTGTGCTGCCTGCAAGTTTTTGAGAAGGAAATGTATGCCAGATTGCATTTTTGCCCCATATTTTCCACCAGAAGAACCACAAAAGTTTGCCAATGTTCACAAGATATTTGGTGCAAGCAACGTGAGTAAACTTCTCAATGAAGTCCAACCCCATCAAAGAGAGGATGCAGTGAACTCTTTAGCCTATGAAGCCGAGGCACGGATAAAAGATCCAGTTTATGGTTGTGTTGGGGCCATTTCAGTGCTCCAAAGGCAAGTGATTAGGCTCCAAAAGGAACTTGATGCAACAAATGCTGATTTGATTCGCTATACTTGCAATGAAATACCAAATCAAGATGGTAGAAGGATGGGTGAAGGAGGAGGTTCCTCTCTTGGTCAATCTTCTGGTTTTTATTATCCTTCTCCTTGGAACAATGATCCTTCTGGGGATGGTTATCAAAGAGGAGGTGACAACAATATGTGATTGTCAACCTTCTTGGTCCATCTATATATTATGAAAGTTCTATTAATTTACAACACATCCCTTTAGGGTTTCTTATTGTATAGTATTTAATTGGATTAAGGGGTGGGCATGTATACATAAATATATATATGTGATACTCAAGGTATATGAATATATAATATTTGTATGTTATAGTCAGAGTTGCTTTAATATATCATAAAATGTCTCTCATAGTTAATGTAACTGAACTTTTCGTGGCAAACTGAGAGATGAAAAACTCGAACCGTTTTAAAACTCATGTTGTATCAAAGAAAGCGAAACGACTACTATAGGCTCTTGTTTTTCTTAAATATAATAATAATCTTACACTAATTTTTCAATATAAATAATTGGGATCCGGATAAAGTGAGAAATCATAACCATACAAATGTGGATCAATGGTAATAAAAGAGGAGAGAGAAAAAATAGTAAAATAGGTAATTACAAAATCAGAACCATTAATTTAATTTTGTATAGTTGTCATCTTCTCACATGACCATTCCAAATAATT
Organism: Gastrolobium villosum; assembly: GCA_032173675.1. Lineage (NCBI taxonomy): Eukaryota > Viridiplantae > Streptophyta > Magnoliopsida > Fabales > Fabaceae > Gastrolobium > Gastrolobium villosum. The sequence goes on from JAVKPL010014209.1 coordinate 32,709, forward strand.
GACATTGCACATGTCGACACAAACACACAATAAATTACTTTTACATTGAATCAATCTCTATACAAATATTATAAAATTTATATGTTCAAATTAACGTATTAAAAATTAACAAGATAAGTCCAGAGAAAAAAAAAACATTATAAAAATGGTTTACTATACTTTCAAACATATGCTCAGTTCTGAGGCCACGAAACTCCCACATTAATTTTTCTTAACCTTTGGCCCCACGTAATGCAGTCCAAACCGGCTGCAATATTAAATTGTGACAATTTGTTAGCTAAACAGAATCTTATTGGTCTATTTTCAAACAAAAAGGCAAATTATTCATATTTTCAATTAATAACAAAAAACGTACTAGTTGGAACCTACCTTTTCAAGCATGAACTCCCTTTTCCATGTACTGAATTAGATATTACCATTTCTTAGTGCATAAGAATTAAGAAGGTCGTGATCTAAAAATGGACTTCACAAGAAATCTTGCTCCACAAACATGTTGTGGTATCTTCAACTATATATACCAATATGTGAACTAGATTTGTATCCCTTCATGGATGTAGTTATTCAAGTGTATCAATATGAAGGTGCTCTCAAAGGTAATTGTATGGACCAAAACTCACTGTATGAGTGCACAGTGACTCTATATTTTGGTACAGTAACAATTCATAAAAGTAATAAATACAATATCTCTTTAAGGGGTGAAGTGGGGTATATATAAATGGGAAATATTCCCTAATGATGAAAGATAACAAGAGTTACAATTGTTTTGCCTGTTACCTTGTTATCACGAGTGAGGTCACCGACATTTCAAAAATCCTGACGTGTCGTGTTCGACACTTCGACACTCCCCGACATTTCAACACGCGTTATCGAAATTTAAAAAAAAGTTCAAAAATTGCGTTATGTTGAGTTTTTAGTTCCAACTATTAGATTCGTTGGATTATGATTACTATTTTATTGAGTTTAATATAAATATTTGGGATATATTATGTTTCTTTGCGAAATTAATGAATATTTTAGGTTTAATTTCATTTTTTGTTAAATTATTGAATATTAAATATAATACATACTATATAAATTAAAAATATTATTTAATATCAAAACATGTCCTAACGTGTCGAAATCTAATATTTTTTAGAATTAACTTACCGGAGTGTCGTGTCGTATCGTGTCACGTGTCCCTATCGGTGCTATATTCGTAGCATACCACCACCTTATATGATAGTGAGTTGTATAGGAGAGTAAGACTACTATGAGGTCTATGATTCTCGTTATAGGGAAGCAGGGGAGTAACGGTGTCTAAGAGCCTTAATATGAACAAATGAAAGATAGTATGGCACTATGGCATTTTTTCAGCGCTTTCCTTTATAAAATTCTCCAACATCCTTTACTGCTACTTTCTCTACGTACTGTATATGTGCGGGTCAAAGGAAGACTGGAACTGTAAATTTGTTGACTTGCATAAATATTTTGCTTATTTACTTTTCAAAATTATCAAAAAAAGAATATATTATTTGTGATGTTTCCGCGATTGCATTCCTATGTCCTCTCTTCATTACAACATTATCATTATCAGCATCAACTATCAACTATAAGTGGTACTGGTACACATGCCTAGAGATAGAGGAACACGGAAGAGATTGTTCTGTTCACTAGCATGTGATAAAGGTACATTGAACCTTTTTAGACAAGTAATGTGCATGGTGCGGATATAACGGGGCATTTTTTTCTCGCCCATCTCTCACGCTAAGCCATGTGGGTTTTTTTTAGTTATTGCTCAGTACTCTTGATGACACAATAAGCTCTTTTATTCATCTGTTACCTAAACTATGTACATTTTTTTTTTTTAGTTTCTCTCTCTTTATAAACAGAAATTAAGCTAAATAAACTTTTACAAAAGATCTTATAATAAAAAGAGTTTTTTTTTTATAATGAAAAAAAAGCTAAAAGCCAAAAGTTTCTAGGATGAGTTTTTTTTTTTAAGCTCTTATTAGATTTTCTTGAAACGAAGTTTGACCTTTTAAGTTAGAAATTTTATATAATCACTAAACAGCTATTAGCTTCTTTTAAACTCTTTTTTTAGCTTTAGTTTAAACAAGCTCTATGTCGCACAAGTGTAAATAATGTTCGTTGTGAAATTGTTGCCGTTATACTTGGTACAGAATCAATTTAACTCAAAAACTTAAACTATTGGATGAAGTTACATTAATGGTTTTATATAACTCTAACAGGTCCCCTCACACAAGAGGCCATTAGGGTTGAAGGGTGGACAATGCATAGACTCACTTACTCGTGCTAATAAACTGCACAATACTGAATTAATTATTAATTAAATAGGAAGAGGTGAGGATCGAACTCGTGATATGAGGCTCTAATACCATGTAAATAACTAATTCAACCCAAAAATTTAAACTGTTGTCTGAGGCTATAATAATGATTTTATATTTTTCTAAATGGGACATGATCCGTTTACAAACTTTTTGTAATTTTTTTACAAATTATACTATATTCTTCCGGGAGAACATAGTGTAGTTTGCAAAAATTTATATTCTCCCGAAAGAATATATTATAATTTATAAACAAAAAAATTTATAAATATAACGTGCCCTTTCTAAATACTTAATTAATCAATATACGCATAAACCCACTTGAGTTCAGGTAGAATAGCTTGTCGCTTACCAAAAAAAAAAAAAACAAAGAATAGCTAAGTTGTCAGTCAAGTCATAGGCAGTACATATTATATTAATTATATGTTGGTAGCATTAATTAGATAGATTATGGGTAGAGTATGTATCATTTTAAAGGATGTAAAATTGTGTCATTTTAAGAGAAAGAAAAAGATAGATAAAGGAGGAGAGAGAGAGTTGACAAAAAAATAAAGGTGTGAGTCCCACTTCCTTATGAATATGAAAGGATATAAGTTGTGTCATTTAAAAGGATAATTTTTTTTCCATAGATTATTCTACTTACTTTTTTCATGATTATTCTAGCTACTCTTCTCCTATATTATAAGACGAGGGATATTCTTATTACCAAGATTTTCTACTACCAACTCACTACCTATCTAATCACCATTGGATCAACATTTTCTCTTTTTTCAAAATTTTTTAACATTCTCTTCTTGATTCAATGATGATTAGATATGTAGTAAGTTACTAGTAGAAAATTTTGGTAGTAAGAATATTCTCCCTCATATTATAATATCAACTAACCTTTATTATTTCTCTCTCTTTCTTAAGATTCTGATATAACGGTGTTAAAGGTTGATAAATAAGATAGGCATGAAAAAAATATAGGCACAATATCCTTTCCCTACTTTAATAAATGAAATGGAAAAAAAAATAATTAAGTTGATTATTAAGTTGAAATAAAATGAATTATTTAGGCTTCACCTGGTAATAAATTTAAGATGTACACAAACATAAATACAAAGAAATAACGAAAAATAGCAAAGAGGTTCCTTTCCCTTTTGTGGGTTTTTTGGGGTTTTTTTTTTTTTTCTCTTTTAGTTAAGTTGCTATAATGGTTGCTTACCCAAAAAAAAAAAAAAAGTTGCTATAATGGATTTATATTGTTAAGCTAATAATATATAATTTTGGTTGTCGTCAATTTGTTTGAATGAGTAGGCAACCTTTAGTGGTTAGGATTAATATATTCGTACATATAATCCTCTATCATTTTAGTAAAAGTAGATCATCAGTGATGAAATGAAAGAATTTAAATGAGAAATCATTATAGCATTTATGAATTAAGTTTGGTGAAATTAAGTGTTGAACTTGGTTCACAAAAAAAAAGAAGTGTTGAACTTGTATAATAATAGCATAAGGACGCATGTTCACCTATATACTATTAATTAGGTCAAGCAGTTAAATCTTATATCACATTTACTAATATGAAAATCTATAGCAGGATAAAAAATATTTCATTATGTTTCCTGCTAGCTAGGAGTGTTTTACACAGAATAATGTCATCTTTATTTTTTTCTTGAAAAAAAAATTCACATAAAAACTTTTATTGTCAATTAAAGAGAAAGCGGAAGGTTTATCAATAAAAAAAAAAAAAAAAGAGAAAGCGGAAAAATGCATACTCAAACCTTTTAGTTTTGCACATAATTCCAAAATGCATTGATTTAAACTAGGGAGCAAAGAAGAGAAAGATAAGCTTTATGCATGCATGCCTGAGAATTCATCTTTGATAGATAGATGATGATAAATTGATGATTGTTTCTCTTCAACCCAAAAGAACTATGATGACTTCGTGAACCTGTCTCATTTATTTCCTTGGGCATAGAACTATGATGACTTTGTGCACCTGTCTGATTTATTTCCTTTGGGTATTCTTTCACATCAATATGATCTTTTTATTCTTTTTCTTCTACATAAATATTTTAACAACAATTTCATCCAAGCTGTTTCTTAAGCATTTGCTGTTGGTTTGAATTCTGAAATTAAGGCACGTTTGAATTATGTTTTGAAAAATAATTTTTTGATTTTCAAAAATAATAATGATAATGATAACCGTTTAATAAGACCTGTTTTATAAAAATAGTTCTAAAAATTATAATTAATTTTTAATTTTTAAAATTAAATTTAGAGAACTATGTATCAGTTAATTAAATTTAGTGAACATGTATCAGTTGTTTTTGTTTTATGTTTTATGTTTTATGTTTTAACTTTTAAGTTTTAAAATAAAAAAAAAACAAAAAATAATTTCATTAACTATTGTGCAAAATAGTTTTAAGAAAAAAAAAATATATATATATATATATATATATATATATAGAACAAAGTCAAACAGACCCCAAATTATTTATCTTCCTTTCTTATCCCTCAAATTAAAAAATGACACTATAATTGAACAAAATAAACTTTAATTGAAATAAATAACAATTGAAAAAATGTTGCTACTTAAAATAATTTTATTAAAAAAAATTACTTTTCAATCATGCACAGACAATAAAAGTAAGAGGTAAATGGAAAATAATGGATACTCTCATGTATCATGTTATATAAGACAATCTTAATCATGCACAGACAAATTAATGGTTCTTTTTGTTACTCCCATATTTTAAATCTTTCTTCATCTTTTATCATCATTAATTTATCTATAAATAATTAAATTCCCTCAAATGACCTCTCTATGAATCAGAGAGTTCTTTCATATTGATAGCATCATGTCTTCGTTCTACTTTTTTTTTAGATACCAACAGCTGTTCGAAGTTGTAATGAATCTAATTAATCCAATTTTGAGTTTGAGATTTTCTACCCTCTCCATAAATTGTGACTCCCAATAATCAAACCCACTACCCTTTGAAAAAATCAAATCCTAAAATCTAATCGGGTAGGGTTCTATTTCTATACACGTGCAATTGCATGTGACTTGGCAATTGATAGTGATACTGGCCGGAGACGGGGGAATCGGAGTTTTTCTTTTCACTATCCATACGTGTAAAGTATTAAACTACACACAGGGAGAGAAAATAGGGGTGGGGTAAAGAAAGGGAGGGTCTATAGAGCTATAAAATAGGCAACATTATTACATGGAAAAAATACAAAATGTTTCCCTTTGTCATGCAAAAACACCGCGCGTACTGGTCAATATTTACATAAAAGACTCATTTATTTGGTAAAATAGTGCATTTATAGATTATTTATAATAAAAACAATAAAAGCTCTATTCAATATTTCATTGCTATTTTAATATATTTTTTTCAAAAAAATGATTCAAGGCTGAATATAAGAAAAACTAATTTTTATATAAAAATTATAAATTACTTTAATTTAAATTTTACATGAATTTCAACAAAAATGTTCTAAAAAATATTATAGTTCATTTAAAGAATTTAATAAATAAATTATCTATATACTGAATTTATTTTATTGAGAGACAAAGTGTGCGGAATCATGTCCATTCGCTTTCAAAATTAATGGGCCACCACTAACCGTCCAAGATCGCTTCTACCCCAAAAGTTATATCACCATGACTCGGTCTCTTTAGTTTGATTGATTGATGAGACAAAAGACATACCCAAAATTAAGGCCCAGTGAACTCAGACACATACCAGGTGAGGAAAAAAAGGTGTTGATTCCTGGGCCATTCATTTAATTCAATGAGAAATTCATTATATTTTTTTTTCTTTAAAAAAAAAAAAAAACTACCATTAGATTAGATGTGCATAAAAAATATATATCACGTGAATTTAATAATGTATTCCAGAGGAAGAAACTTTCCAAAATATATAAGAATATTCTCATTAAAAATGTATACCATTAGACTAGATCAGCATTTTTCCTTAGACATGCATGATTAGCTCATCATTTTTTATTTTTTATTTTTGATATATATGGAGGGTCTAAAGCCCAGAAAATTAGAGAGTTCGGGCCTGTTTGATTGTGTTCTGTTTTTTTTGTTCTTAAAACTATTTTGTAAAATAGTTATGAAAATAGTTGTTTTCTATATTTTTTCTTTTAGAAAATTAAAAATCAAAACAGAAAACAAAAACAACTCATACATGTTCTCGAAATTTGATTTTAAAAATAAAAAAACAGTTATAATTTTCAAAACATTTTTTACAAAACAGATCTTAACAAACGAATTTTTTAATTTTTTTATTCTGAAAATTAAAAAACTGTTTTCTAAAACAGAAATCAAGCAGATCTACCGTAAACAAATCCCCGAGTTCAATGGGAGGATTATTTCAAACATGAAAACCAAAAGCATTTGTGACACACCCTTGAGCACATTGATTCTTGTACTTAGCAGATGATTGTTGCCAACCTTCTATTTCCTTCTTACGTCAATTCTTTATCCATGCCGTGACACAAGATTCCCTAGCGTTTGATGCATTGTCTCTCAGAATTTGTGGTGGAACGATAGGGAGGCTAAATGAATGATTGTTCCCTTCACTTTTTAAAATTAATTATTAGTATTTTTTTATTTTTTTTATCCTCGTGGATCAAAAAATTGATGTTGGATCTTAGGCTCACGGTGTCTACATAGGAGACAATAATTGGCAGCAGTAGATCAATATGCACAATTAAATAGCATAGAGTCAAAGGAGTGGTGGCATGTCAGATTGTGAGGTGAAATCTCTCTTCTATAGAGAATTTATTATCGAACTAAGTTTTGGGCTGGACCGCACACCTATGTGGAACCCATAGTAAGGGGTATAAATAGACTAAGTTGGCTTACAGAGACCTATGACCTAAACTATATTAAGTCAGATTTGGCGTATTACAAATAGTAAAATAAAACAGACTTAGACTTAATTTTTTTTTTTTTAGAAAACAAGTCATAGATTTATTTTATATATGTCGGGCCTATAAGCCTACGACTTACATCATATTATTTATTTTAAATAAAATAAATAAAATTATTATTTTAATAATTTTGAATAATAAAGTAATATTATTTTAGTTATTCTTTTAATTGTTGAATATTTAATAGGCTTAAACAATCTAACATCATTGTTGTTAAAATCTCGATTTATCACTATAATTTTACGTTTTTATGATTTTTTTTTCATCAAAATGATTTTATTGATATTCCAAACGTTTTTACGTTTTTACAATTTTTTAAGATTTTTTTACATTATGATTCTACGTTTTACGATTTTTCAATCCCTTTCTAATTTTACTTAATATCTAGATTTTAACAACATTGGCTAACATGCTTAGGTCAATGCTTTTATTTTTTAAATATAGGTCAGGTCAAACTTGTAATTTTGGGCATACACAGACTAATAGGTCAAACCAGACCTAATATATTTACACAGACCTGACCTATTTAAGTCAAAGTCTAACTTAACCTATTTACACCCCTAACCATAGTGCCAACCCATAATATGTTCAAATAGTTGAGGAGTCATGCTTGACACCACCCATCATTTTATTATAAGAGTTGTTTGTTTTGTTTTCCCTAATTTTGTTAGAATGTAATGTTTGAATTAGTTTTAAAGATACAAAAACATAAAATGTATTAGAAAGATATAAAAAAAATATTTGTAAAATGTAGATTCAAACATAAAAAATTTATTTTATTTTCTAATCAATTTTAAATATATTTGACATCTGTTCAAATATTAAAATATAATAATTAAATAAATAAGATAAGAATAATTGAATCAAAACTTGAAAATTGGATAAAAAATATATTCATACATGATAAAATTGGTTTTGCTTTATAACCAATCTCAAATAAATTCGGTACATGCTCTAGCCAGCCTTCACAAGCCCAACATATTGGGTCAAATATCAAAAGGCCCAATAGAGGTCTTTCTAGATGATACCTATGAGTGAATATTAAAGCCTCGGGATCCTTCTCTACCTGCACAATACATACCTAAATCTAAATCCGCAGCAATTCAATAAATAATAAATAAACTAGACAAACAAAGTAAATTTAAACATGATAAAATTTATTTAATTTTATAGCCAATCTTAAATATGTTTGATGTCTATCCAAATTTCGTATCAATATAAAATAAAAAGAATAATTTTATTTTTTAGTCAATCTAATTGATTTGAATATTTATGTATATTATATTATATTGCTATTTATATAATGTAAGTATTTTTATTTAGTTATATATTTTTTCTTTAATTATAAATTTTAAATAACGTAATTCCATCCCCTCAACCAAAAATTGTGGCTCCCTCACTTTTCAGTTCGAGGGTGTATTATATTAAGATTTTAAAATAACTTTTTAATAACTTTCTAGAATTGAATGAACTTTAAAGACTTTTATACAATCAAGATTACATAAAACTGAATTTTAAATGTTTTTAATAGAATTTATAAGATTTGAAAGGACAATATGAAATTATAAGATTTTTAAAAATCCTATGAATTTTTAACAAACATTCAAATTACAAGAGTCAATAAAAAAATAATAAAATGCAATGATATTAATACAAAAAATAAAACATAATATAATTTTCTCAATCAATCAAATTCATGATAAAATTTTGTTTGAGATTTTTTGCAATTGATCTTGTAAACTTTGGGATTTTTGTTCAACGTGATAAGAATTTTCTAACCATATATCATATGCATGTTTTCATTGAGTATTCCAAGAAAATCTTGAATTTGGAATTTTGGATTTTATTACATGAAAGTTTAGAAAATTTCTCAAATTATTTTCAATCGATACATTGAAACTTTAAATTCCTTTGGGACTTTATCTTTCTGAAAAGAAACAATTCTTTTCTATTTCTGTGTCTTGGAACAGTTTTTGAGAAAAAATGTGTTTGATAACATGTTATATATTTATTTTCCGAATGAGAATTGTGTTTGATAACACAATAAATAATATAATAAAAAATAATTCCTGTTAAGCATAATATTTTTTTTTGCATTATCACTTTCTTTTCCATATGGTGTGGTGGTGGTGGCGGCGGCGACGACAACGATGGAGGTGGTAATGGTGGCGGTGGATATAACACCTCACATTTCTAAGTTTAAATATTAACATATTAAATGAAAATTAAAGAGAAAGATTAGTGAAAACCCTGAATATAAGACCAAAATACAAAGAAAGGGCAAAACGGTAAATTAGCCATGCACACAACCCTAGGAAGGAAATTGAGTAAGAGGTCTCAAATGATAAAAATAACCCTGGAAATGGATTCAGAACGAAAAATTGAGTGGATAGGCAAGTTTCAGAAAATTTAGTGAGTAGTATTTTTACCGGGTAAAAATATCGCGGTACGATTGCACCGTAAAACATGCCGATTAAGTTTTGAGCTCTAGGTTTTGAATACAAGTTATAAAGGGTTTATAGAACTAGGAAATATGATTTCTGATGAAATTTGACGGAAATTAGTAAGTTTGGGGAAGCGTGCCAATGACGCGCGCAACAGCTTAAAATAACATTTTCTCCGAACGACCGGAAAACTCCGGATTCATCTGATCAAGGGTAATTAAAGGACAATGGTTAATGTTAGAAATTAGAGTATCTAAATAGGTTGTGAATTTATGGACGTTTAGTGGAATCAGAGGGAAATTCAAATAAGTTTGAAACGCGTGAGGTGGCGGTGGGACCCACCCCACTTAAGTAGTACATGCCACATATGCATAGCCTCACTATTCATCATCTCTCCCTCCCCTCCTTGTGAAGAACCCCATTTCCTTCCAATTTTCATCTTCTTCTAACCTCACCAATACTTAGCTAAATCATGAAAAGTTTGACTTGAAATCTATTGGAAATCACCTCCTAAACCCATTGGTAGTAGTATTAGGCCATGAAACTCACTATATCTTGAAGAAAATCCACCCAAAAGCCGCGGCCCATTTGTGTAGATTTGTGTTCATGGTGTTGATTGGTGCTCTAATGGTCTAGTATGTCTTGGAGGAGCCTTTTGCCTAGCTTTTGAGTAAGTTTCTTCATCATTTCCATGGTTTAATTTTCAGATTTATTTCATGAACCCCTAAAGGGGGTTTTGTTAATTTGTGTTATTAGAGAGCTCAAATGGAAAATGTGTATTGGATGATAATGTCTTAGAATGATGTGTTAGAGCTATAAATGCAATGAAAATTATTGGTGAAAAATATAGTTTTTAACTTAGGAAAATTTGATGGTGCCATGATTCTGGGTGTTGGAATTGTGTTAGGATTGTGTTGGTGTGTTGTTGTATGATTGTATGATGATATAATAGGATTGAATGAGACGTGTAGTAGTTAAAATTGATTGAAATTCCTTGGAAGTACACCATTGTGAATTCGACCATTAAGGTAGAAGAAAGGAAATGATGTTGTTGAAATTGCTTGGATGATGTATTATGTGTTATATGGTAATTAGATGGGTTGTGTGATGGTTGGAAGGTTGAAGGACCAATGAAAAATAAATGAAGGTGTTGAGAGGTGTAATGGAACCTAGAGCAAAATATTAGGCAAAACGACGTTTGAATGACGAAAAATGAAAAGTGGCACTTGATATGGCCTTTTGGTGACCTAAGGATGCCAAAGAAAATGAGAAAGAAAATTTAGAAAAATAAAATGTAAAATAAGACTCTGTAGGCCGAACCTACCTAGTGTGGGTGAGGTTTTTTGACGTTTTCGTATTCTGATAGCTTTGCCGTGTATTGATGATTCGTACATGGTTGTTGTAGGTTGTCGTACGTAGATCTGGACGCCGAACCGTGAGTTCGGTGAATTGCCCTTGGTCCTGGACCAAGTGGGATTGAGGTGAGTAATTGGAACCATGCTTGTGTAACTGATAACTTGCATGTGTTGTATGAATTATAAGTAATGGGGAATGTCCTCTGTGTAGGCATTTCTGCTGTATAAAGAGCTTGGAGGATATATTACTGGGAGCTAAGTGAAGAGGACTATACAGGTAACCTCTTGGTATTGGGGCTTGATCCCCTTGTGTGTTCCACCATGCCCGTTGAGGGTGATGGTAGGAAGTGTATGTAAGTAATGTAGAATAACATGATCATGCATTTAATATGTTTGTTGGTACATAGGATGTACCGAGTCTCTGGCCAGTAGACAGTTTGCCTTCGGGCGTTACGGACTTCCACTGGATAGGTCTCCGAGAGGGAGTTCCAGTTGACCTAGGAACGTGGTGTGTAATCCGGATATGAGCACACTAGGAAGTCTCGGGTGTATATGGATGGAGGGGTGCCTTGGTTTGATGTTCTGGGAACACGCCTTGGATGAGACACATAGACTTATATGTCGAGCCATTAGGCTGGACGTTGCGTGGTATTGGCATCGACCATTCCAGCTTCGTCGTATTTTGTATCCCTATGATCCCCGGTTTCTCTAAATCCTTTGCTTTATCCCATTTTTCAAGATGTTATGTTTTATTGTTTATATGCATCGAAGTGAGCCATTGGGCAGAGTATTCTCCAGAACCTCTGGGTTACTAAGATATATTCGTATATCTCACCCCGTCTTGGGGAGTTTATTTCAGGAGGTAGCAGTGGTGCCGGAGCGGCGGACAAGAAGCCCGTAGGATGATTAGTTGGAGCATTTTCATTATTTTGCATTTTGGTGGCCATTGGGCCTAGGCTATACTTAGGACATGAACATTGCATATGGTATCTAGATGAGTTTTAAGGTCATATTTGTTTATGTCATTTTGCCTAAGTTTAGTTGTATTTGGATTATGTCATTTTGAGGTTCTTTATCATGTATTACTTGGAGATTAAAGTTGTAATTGTAATATGTCATGTAAAGCCTTGTAAATTATACATGAGTTGATGTGACTATGAAGTATATGTAACATGATGGAAGGGCCTTAGGACTATTTTAAGATTATGATTATGTGTATGATTAGCAAATGCATGCAAATGAACTTTGGTGATTGAAATGTGTTAAGTATTATAAAGGAAGCAATGTGATATGAATGGTGTAATAACTATAAACTGTGATCGGTTGTAAGTTCCTCAAGGCATTGTTGGTCCTTGTGTGTGCCACCCAATGATTATTAGGTACATTTGAGGTCTTAGAACACATTTGCAAATTTGGGGATTTTTGTAAATACAAAGGAAACTCTGGCGAATTTTCTGTAAATTGGCATAATTTAGGCGAACTTTAGGAGGGCATATCTCCCTCCATAGAAGTACGATAGGGACGTGCCATATGCCATTTTGAAGGTTGAGATGTCCTATATCTTGTGGTAAAAATTGGTAAAATTCTAGGCTGGATGTCGGCCTATAGAAGGCAGGGAACGCAGACTTCCCATTTGCTTACTGCACCTGTGGCAGTTCTGGACCGGTTTTGGGAAATTTATTCCCGCTTCGTTTATTGGTTTAATTAGATGTATGATATATCAAATTTGAGTTTGAGGTGTCTAGTTTGCGGTATAAAAATTTGAGAGCAAATGGTTGAGTGGATTTTCTGCAGTAATTGATTGAGTGAAGGATGATAGGAGCTGTTTTGGGGTTGGCTGGCAGCTTTGCTTGTCCAACTTCAAATGGCGATATCCGGAGCAAACGAGATCGAAATTACTCGTGTGATAACTTCCTAGAAAGGTAATTAAGTGTAGAATAACCTATTAAAAGACGAGGGGCTCACGGTTTGCGAATTTTATGCAATGTCCAGAATACCGAACCATGTTCGAATAGGTAGAAAACGTAAAAGTGAGATTTAAGCTAAGTGAGTTTATCGGAACCCCTTAATATCTTGAGAGAATTGTTATATGATATCTAGGCATTTATATTATTATTCTGCAATGAGTTTTCAGTTACGGTCACATCTTCTAATTATTAGGCTTTATGATTGTTTTAAACGTTCGCGTAATAAAAAGGAAAAAGTTTACTCACATTTTTATAAATGAATTGTTGTGATTGTAACTGCACTTAATATCATAATCAATGTTAACAATACCGGTGTACAACGGACTGTTACACATATTCTCATTTTAAATTTTCAATGAGGTTGGTGGCTTTTCATGGCTTTGCTTGGGGCATAACTATGATGAGTCTCCAATTTATTATGTATTAAAAGTTAAAATGAGCATGAAATTGATTTAAAATTAAACAAAAGATGTGAGAATTATAACTAAAAGTATTAATTTACTCTCAGTAGTATTTTCATAAAATTCTTATGTCTTGCAGGAATTTTTAGCTTAGTAAAAAAATAAATTGGAGAGCTCGAGTTATAAAGCTGAAGGATAAGAAGTTCACTTAAAGAAACAACAAAAGTCAAAGCATGTTCACATTCTTATGGCCCCAGAGGCGCCAATCTTCCATATAAATGGTGCAAAAAGCGCCAAGGTAAGACACATATTTGCGCAAAAAGCACTAATGAGAATTTTCTGGGAAAACAAAAAGGCGACTTTCTCTCAAATATAAAAGGGAGGAATTTAAGGAAACAAAGGAAGATGATTAGGATTTGATTTGAGAAATTAAAGGAAACTTTCTTTTGTTTATAAAAGGGCAGAATTTGGACGGGAAAAAACACTTCTGAAATAGAGAAACAATACTAGAATAGAGACAAATGGCATAGACTATAGACGGAGAATGGGAAGCACAGAGAGATCAAAGAGGACAACTGAAGGGAGATCAAAACATCACTATGGAGATCAACCCCAATTCATGACTTTCTAGTTTTTCTTTTATTTCTTTATTTTGTCTAAACTAGATATGTCTGGTTAATTTACTTTTTGTTGTTAAAAATATGGATCCAACATGAATCTTATTTGTTTAATTTTCTTTCCAATAAAATCTATGTCAAATTATTATTTGTTTATCTTCAATTACTTTTTTAAATTATTGCATGACCTGGTCAATCATATAGAAATAAAGAGGGTTAGGGTTCTAAATAGAGATATTGTTGGACAAGTGGCTTCAATACTCAAGGGGGGTGAATTGAGTTTTACAAAATCTTTTCGCAAAGTACCTCCTTTAATATTTTAAAGACTATTTCTTCAATAAAGTGATTTAATAAGGAGAGATCTAAGTGTGAGAGCAAGTGTAGTGATCAACAAAGTAAGCAAGTGAAAAATATAAAGATAATCTAAAAAGCAATTTCAATACTTAAATAAAGAGGTTAAGGTTAGAGAAATTTCAAACTAGATGTATCCTACTTCGGTCACCACCACCGTGACCTACGTCCAGACTGAAGTCGCTCGATCAATTCTTTTCACTAACTATCAAGCTTGAGGGTGCTTGACAAACCACTACGACCTTTCAAGACTTCGGGCTCTTGATGCCTTACAATTTTCCACTCCAAGTTTTCTTAGGAATTTGGTGACCTCTCAAGTATATAGGGTTCACTCCCCTAACTATTTAAGAAATCAAATGGAGGTGTTTAACAATGGCTAAGTACTCTCAAAGTACAAATAACACAAGTTGAAGAACAATAGTTGTTGACACTCTCACAAGAATAAAGCTCAAAGAAAATTTATGACCAAGAAGACAAGAATAATGCAAATAGAGTGATAATAAATGAGTAATAATGATCAAGAAGTGTGTTACATCAAGGGGAACATTATTCTCTATTCATAGAGGGCCCCCATGGCCTTTTTCACACTAATTTCCGCAAACTAGCCATTTTATAGCTGTTATTTTATCTCCTGCACTGTAGGTAATCGATTACCATTATTTGGTTAATCGATTACCAACCTGTTGAAAGGTTGGATTTCACCCTAAAATGGTTTTCTCTTGATTCAAGTCATTTTCAAATATTGTTTAAACATTTTATGAATATTGAAAACTATATTTTCATGCTGGGAAAGTATTTGAATGTCAAATGATGATTTAATGCATTTGTTTGAAAAATACTTTGAGCTTCGTTCACGTAAGGAATCAATTATCCTTTCAAATGATCCTAAGTCCTATACTATATTACTTGAAGATTGCTTGGACTTAGAGACTCTCTTGAAGCTTGAGTCTTGATCTTGTTTAGACTTATTTTTTATGGTTGCACCTTGAAGCTTTCTTTCCATGCTTGTTTGTTATCATCAAAATCGTTGAACCTTTATATTCTTTACGTAGAGTGCATTGGTTCCACAATCTCCCCCCTTTTGATGATGACAAACTCAAATTGAGAAAAGGATCAGTATAGCAAGTATTTAGACAAATGTAGTATGAAACTCCCCCTTAATATATGATTGATATAAAAGGTGAAAAAAATTGATTTCATGTAATCTCCCTTTTATATTTGAATTTCATTCTCCCCCTCTTTACCTTAATATATGCCTATGGATTTTCTCAATTTACGTATCTTTCTCCCCCTTTGACAACATCAAAAAGCATGAGAATATACATAGAAACCTTAAAATAATCCATGCAAGAAACTAGAAGGAAATCATAATAATCTATAAAAGGTCATAATAGTCCATAATCTAATCAACCATAGTCCATAAAGTTAGAGTCCTAGAGATTCAAAATATCCAAAGCAACATAGCAAAATATTAGCACAAGATAAGTCCAAAAGCATAAAAAACAAAGAGCAGGGACTAAAAGTCATCAGAGCCAGTGGAGGCGGTGGTGGTAGAGATGGAAGAGGAGGAATGTGAAGATAATCCTCAATGCGCTTCAGACGTAACTCCATATTAGCACGCCTAGAGTGAACTGTAGAGAATTGAGAATTCACATAAGCAAAGTACGATTCCACATTGGTGTTTAATCAATTAAGGGAAGTGAGAATGGAAGCCAAAGTGTGATCTGCGGAGGAAGAAGAGTCAGCAGGAGGATCGGGAGCCGAAGGATCACGTGGAGGATGGTCCTCAGCAATATCAACAGTGGCTGCTCCGGCTCCAGGAGGAGCAGTCACTTTACGCCATACACCATCAATTTTTTTAATTTGCATTTGTGCCAGCAAATGATCTCCAAAGTTGTGCGAGTCATCTGACAGAATCTCATCATTATAAATTTTTTGCTGAAAACGCAGAATCTTAATAATCGCGGTGGCATAGGGAAAAACACTAGAAGAAGTCTTAGACTTGATCATCTGAGAGTAGATGTATTAAGGCCAATTAAAGTTAATGCCATGAAGTATAACCCACATAAGAAAGAGATTAGTATCAAGAACGCGAGAATAATTAGAGGCCCGTGGTGATAGCATGTGAGTAACCACGTAATGCAGGATCCTGTTGTTCATAGTCAATGAAGAGACGCTAAACTTGGATTGAGTAACTATGATTCCTGGTTCCACAATTGACTGCACAAAGGTTTATTTTTCATATTCAGGGAATTCATACTCAACATACTTGTGTCCGTCATAGGCATGACCAAATATACAACGCCATTCACTAGGTGGTACAGAAATGGGCTTGCCCTTAATGTCGGCCTTCAGAGTGTTATTTGCAAAATTGACAGTGTAGTAGAAAGCCCTAACCATATCTTTTGAATATTTTCGACTCAGAAGGGCTAACTGCAGGACTCGATCGTGAGCCAGTAGATCGCAAATTTCAAAGCCCTCATCACTTAGGAATTGCATATCCAAGTATTTTGGATCAATGATGTGGCGGGAGGCATAATGTCGCTTGAATGTGGCATACTGAGCAGCTATGGAGAAGTACTTTCCTTGAAGACTAGTACCTCGGGGCCTTTTCCGAATAGGGACAGATGATGAAGACATGGAGTGCGACAGTCAGATAACAACAAGGGATCAAATTAAATACTTGAGGATGAAAAGGAACGATGAAAATAGACCTTGGAGAGTTGGTGAAAGTCAAAAAACCTTTAACACAAATGGACCAGAGGAGAACGCACACTGGTTCGAAGAGAACGCACATAGACGAATGTGAGAAGTAACGGTTCTGTTCTATGCTCCTTTTTAAAAACGCTGAGCACGCATGGTAATCGATTACCATTGGAGTGGTAATCGATTACCCTTCTTGGTAATTGGATACCTATAGAATGGTAATCGATTACCAAAGGGTTCTGGGCAGATTCAAGGTACGAAACAGAGAGGAAAAAGGAGTATCAATTTAATGGACATGTGAAGATGTCAGCCAATTGCTTTGAAGACTCTACAAATTCCAAGATGCAATCACCACTTTGCACATGATCTCTTATGAAATGATGCCTAATATCAAATATGTTTAGTTCTTGAGAGCATTATAGGATTCTTTGTGAGATTTATGGCACTAGTGTTATCACACCTATGGGGATGTGATCAAGTTCAACCCCAAAATCCTTGAGTTGTTGTTTCATCTAAATGATTTGAGCACAACAACTACCGGTCGCCACATATTCGGCTTCGGCCGTGGACAAAGCCACACCATTTTGTTTCTTGCTATGCCAAGACACTAAAGAGCAACCAAGAAAGTGGCAAGTGCCACTAGTGCTCTTCCTATCCAATTTGCATCGCGCGAAGTTGGAATCAGAATAGCCTATTAACTCACATGATGCACCATTGGGGTACCATAATCCCATTTGTGAAGTGCCTACAAGGAATCTCATAATTCTTTTTACGGCACTTAAGTGTGATTCTTTAGGATTAGCTTGAAATATACCACACACGCACGCACTAAACATAATATGGGGCCTACTTGCGGTTAAGTAACAGAGTGAGCCAATCATACCTCAATATTTAGTAATTTCTATGGATTTATGTTGTGAACTCGGCAAGTGTACCAATCGTTCCAAGTAATAAAAGTGATGAAGTAGAGTATCGTCTCCATAGGGATTGTAGACCAAGTACTACAATAACCAGTCCCCTTAAGTTGAACGGATCAAAGGATGTGACAAATAGTGTTGATTACTTTAGAAAAGTAAAGTGAAAAGAAAACGCGTATTTTTAGGGTTTTGTAAAAAAGAATTTAACAGAGATTGAATAGAAATAAGTTTGAAAAATAATTGAGAAAATATTGCAGTAAGAGGACAAACACCTTTCCGATCCCCACCTTGTAATCTGAATCAAAGTTTACATGCGATTTACCTCTTGATCAAACGATTCACCTGAAAGTAAACTGGCCTTGAAGGCCGGTGCATGTAAGGTGGAAAAACAAAACTTTTTACCGCGGAAACATACATGCACACAAAGATTCATGCTTTAGGACAACATGATGTTACCTTGTTTTGGCCTGATCAGTCAGGGAGATCAGTTGTCAGGTCTGAAGGGTTCAAACCCTCTAATGGTGATCAACACCACCGTTCGTCAATGATACAAGAACACCTTCTTGCAAGCCACCAGATGATCACCACAATGAGGCTTGCTATGCGCCCAATTGGTGAAGGTGGAGGCTAGGTACTGTGTTTGGAAAGGTGTAGTGAACTACCCCACAGAATGGTGCATGAGATGAAGGAGTGTAGGCTAGGTTTTCTGAAAAACCCTAAGGAGAGGAACTTCCTTGTAGTGTACGCTCAAGAGTGTTAAGAGACTGATTTAATTAAATCAAACTTTCCTTTCAAACTACTTTGAAAATGGCGCATGGAATCAAGGAGGATAAGGTGGAGTTGTTGCAAATCAAATCTAGCCAACAACATCCAATCTTATCCTCATGAAACTAAGTTCAAACCTATTCAAACTATGATTTAAAAACCATCATATAGTTACCTATTCCATGCGCATAATTAAGCCCAAAAAGGGTCCAAATATGTTGAGTAGTTGCATTCAAAATTTGAACCAACTCACCCACTTATTCTCTCAACTACCAAATCTGATTGAAGCTTTGTTTAAATGACAAGATGACATCCTTATCACTTAAAATATGCGCCCTAAACAACTATTGGTGATCTCCAAAGATCTCCTCTTGATACAAGGAATTTGTTCCAATAAGATCTTATCTTATCCTTTTGTTATGAAACAACTTTTCATAGCCAATTCCAATTCGAATTCAAACACTTGAATTCAAATGTTCAAACATTCAAATTCAAAATTTCAAATTTCAAATTTAAAATTTAAATTTCAAAACCCAATTTCAAATTTCAAAATTCAAATTTCAAATTTCAAATTTCAAATTCAAAATTCAAAATTCAAAATTCAAAATTCGAATTTCAAATTTCAAATTACAAATTCAAATTTCAAATTTCAAATTTCAAATTCAAAATTCAAAATTCAAATGTTTGATTATTAATTTAACTAATTAAATTAATTAGTAATGTCTTGGACTATCCAAGCCCATTACTAAGCTC
Organism: Gastrolobium villosum; assembly: GCA_032173675.1. Classification (NCBI taxonomy): domain Eukaryota; kingdom Viridiplantae; phylum Streptophyta; class Magnoliopsida; order Fabales; family Fabaceae; genus Gastrolobium; species Gastrolobium villosum. The sequence continues at coordinate 52,241 of JAVKPL010014209.1, forward strand.
CATGCGCCCTCCACCCTTTTAGGTGGGCTTCCAAACAACTTCTTGGGCTAACAACCATTATTAGGTCCAATACCTTAAAGCTAGTTCATCATGACTATAAGGTGTTAGCGTGTGACCCATTAGGTCCATCTTAGCTTATGACATAACTGGGCTTGGGCCCAACAAGCCCACAACCCAATTAATGACAACACAGAGCACTAGCAATGCTTTGTTGCCCCAGAACTAGTCAGATTAATGACTTGATCATCCTATTGCATATATTTGGTTGCCGTATGTATTTCCCTTCGTCTTAGTTATCTTCCCATTAACCTAGGGTAAGGAAATGTATCAACCCCTGCGGTTTAGGGCTTTATTCGAAATAGGGAATCTTTAATTTACTGACTCTAAAGGCAGATCATCTCATGATCTCTTTTACTATGCATAGATTCCCGAGTCCCTGTAAATGTCATCCCGATTTCTCCGGTTTACAGATAACCTAATCTCTCACAGAGATTTGACGAATTCCTTTAGCTTATTACCCTAGCCCTGTGCCCTTTCAGGACACGCCCAACAGTATACCTATGAGTCTCCATGTTTCAGGCAGACGAGGCATACAATCAAAACATACCTTCAAGTACACAGTCTAGGTAATAACTTCTGGTATAAGGAAAGACATACCCAAATATAAAGAGATTACTCTAATGACATTATCTGTGAGATTTCCTCATAGAGTCTTTTTTTGGTTCTGTTCAGTGCGAGCTATACTCCTATAGGTCCACCCACGACTTTAGCTAAGACATCTCCATATCTGTAGCTCATGAGGTCTTTACCTTGTATCCATATACAAGTAGATAAGTCGTACTAGTCTTACCCGAGATCACTGATCCCCAAACTCAGTGTCTCTAGACTAGGAACATATAATTAGGAATAGACATACGATATGCTTGAATCCTCATGATCGTGATCTCATCACAGATACTCAAGAGACACATGTTCTATTCCAAGGGGTTTATCCAGTTCGTTCATATAATATTAACAATAATATCGAGACGCAATATGAAACTAAATAAATAGTGCTTTTATTTATTTGCGACAAACAAAGTTCTACATCTAGTGTCCTTTATTTAATCAAAAGATTGTCTCTAGGACACCCATATACTAACAAGCTCCCACTTGGCCTAGAGCCAATCAGACCTAAGTCGTATGCCCAAAGCCTCATAATGACTATCATGTTTTCTCTGAGAAACAGCCTTTGTCAGAGAATCGGCCAGGTTATCGTCTGTGGGAACATAATCCATTTTCACATCATTCCTATCAATGATCTCTCTAATCAGATGATATCTGCGGAGCACGTGTTTAGATCTTTGATGAGACCTAGGTTCCTTTGACTGCGCAATGGCTCCTGTGTTGTCGCAAAGCAACTGTATGGGCTCATCCACGCTTGGAACCACCCTTAGTTCATTTATGAACTTCTTGATCCACACGACCTCCTTAGCTGCTTCTGAAGCAGCTATGTATTCAGCTTCTGTCGTTGAATCTGCTGTTGTCTCCTGCTTGGAACTCTTCCAAGACACTGCCCCAACATTTAAGGTGAATACGAATCCTGATTGTGACTTGCAGTCATCCTTGTTACTCTGAAAGCTGGCATCAATGAACCCTTTCACTGTTAACTTATTAACCCCACCATAGACCTGAAACACATCCTTAGTTCTTCTTAAGTATTTAAGGATGGTTTTGAATGCCGTCCAGTGACCCTCTCCAGGGTCCGACTGGTATCTTCTCGTAATGCTTAAAGCATATGAGACATCTGGTCTCGTACATATCATGGCATACATGATGGATCCAATAGCCGAAGTGTATGGAATTCCACTCATGCGATCCTTCTCAGGTTGTGACTTAGGACACATAGCCCTCGATAGGTGTACCCCATGACTGACAGGAAGAAAACCCCTTTTCGACCCTTCCATGCTAAACCTCTTTAGCATCTTGTCAACATACGTGGATTGAGATAAACCCAGCAGCCTCTTGGATCTATCTCTATAGATCTTTATACCAAGTATAACGGCTGCCTCTCCCAAGTCCTTCATGGTGAAGTTTTCTGAAAGCCACTCTTTCGTTATTTTTAATGTGGGGATGTCATTTCCTATTAGCAATATGTCATCCATAAAGTACTAGGAAGACGACATTACTCCCATTAACCTTCCTGTAAACACAAGGTTCATCCTCGTTCTTGATAAAACTGTTACTCTTAACGACTTCATCAAAACGTATATTCCAACTCCTTGATGCTTGCTTTAGCCCATATATTGACCTTTGTAGTTTGCATACCATATGCTCCTGATCTTTGATTTCAAAGCCTTCAGGTTGTGTCATGTACACTTCCTCCTTCAAGAACCCATTCAAGAAGGCGGTCTTGACATCCATTTGCCAAATTTCATAGTCATGGTATGCTGCTATTGCAAGCATGATCCTAATAGATTTGATCATGGCAACTGGTGAGAAAGTTTCATTATAGTCAACTCCTTGTCTTTGACGATACCCGTTCGCCACCAACCTAGCTTTCTAGGTCTGAACGTTGCCATCTGCATCAGTCTTACTTTTAAAGACCCATTTGTTTCCGATAGGAACTATTCCTTGCGGTTTAGGAACCAAGGTCCATACCTTGTTTTGATACATCGAATCCATTTCAGATTCCATGGCTTCAAGCCATCTAGAGGAGTCAACATCCTTGACTGCCTCCTCGTAGTTACTTGGTTCATCATCCTCAACAGTTTGCTGATTCTCAATCACAAACCCATACCTCTCATGTGGATGGATGACCCTCGTAGATCTACGGAGTTGTGTGTTTACTTATCCATTGGAGAACGTCGCCTGCGGAGCAGACTTGGGTTCCTCAATCTGTTCTTGTGGATCTTGCACTTCTTCAAGATCAATCTTGCTTCCACTGACTTCTTGAGAGATCCAATCCTTCTCAAGGAACTCAGCATTCCTTGAGTAAAACCAGTATCCCTCAGAACCTTTAGGATACCCCACAAATAGACATTTAGTATTCTCAGCACTAAGTTTGTTTGATGTCAACGCTTTGACATAAGCTGACAATCCCCTTACCCTGAGTTAACTCAGGTTGGGTCTCTTACCATTCCATATCTTATATGGTGTGGTCTAAACAGATTTAGACGGTACCCTATTTAGAAGATATGCCGCTGTGTCTAAGGCATATCCCCAAAACGATATTGGAGTTTGAGTCTAACTCATTATAGATCTAACCATGTCTAACACAGTCCTGTTTCTCCTTTCGGAGACACCGTTTTGGTGTGGTGTGTAAGGAGCGGTAAGTTATGAGAGAATTCCATTTTCTCTCAGATAATCCTGAAACTCGTGGCTCAAATATTCACCACCACGATCTGATCATAATGTCTTAATCATCTTGCCACGCTATTTCTCCACTTCATTCCTAAACTCTTTGAACTTTTCAAAAGCTTCAGATTTATATCTCATTAGGTATATATACCCAAATCTCGATTTGTCATCTGTAAAGGTAATGAAATAGGAATATCCACCTCTAGCCTCAATAGACATCGGGCCACATACATCAGTATGAATGAGTTCTAATAACTCACTAGCCCTATGACTCTCAAGCCCTTTGGGCTTTTGTCGAATCATTTTCCCAGCTAGACAAGATTCACACTGTCCATAGGATTCCAAATCCTTGGAGTCCAGGTATCCATGTCTATGCATCCTAGACAATCTTGTTTCATTTATGTGCCCTAGTCTACAGTGCCAAAGATAAGATTGATTATCCGTCCTAGGTCGTTTCACATCTATATTGAGCACTTCATTTCCCATTTCCAACACATACAATCCATTTATTAAAGAAGCAGTACCATAAACCATATCATTCAAAATGATAGATAAAGTACTATCCCTAATACTGAAAGTATAACCATCTTGTTCTAAACAAGAAATTGAAATAATGCTTCTAGAAATATGCGGAACATAAAGACAATTATTCAAATGCAATAAAAGGCCCGTAGGCAAAATAAGGTCAACATCTCCAACTGAATGAGCAGCAAACCTTGCTCCATTACCAACACGGAGATCCACCTCGTTTCTTTCCAATCTCCTTGGGCTCCTAAGTACTTGCAACATATTGCAGATATGAGAACCACATCCGGTATCCAATACCCATGAGGTTGGATTAGCACAAGAATAATTTATCTCAATCATGAAAATACCTGAGGCAGAAGTATCACCATGCTTCTTGTCCTTCACATTGTTCAGGTAGTCTGGACAATTCCTCTTCCAATGGCCTTTCTTGCCACAATGGAAGCACTCAGCATCACCCTTGTCCTTAGGTGCCTTCTTACCCTTCTTTTTGCCCTTCTTCTTCTTGGATTTTCCTTTGGGCTTAAGGGGGTCACCTTTTGCAGGCTCCTTGCCCTTTCCCTTGGCCTTGCTAGGCCCACCAATCAAAAGAGCCTGTGTTTTATCCTTCTTGATAGACACTTCAGCTGTTGTTAACATGCTTAACAACTCAGGCAAGCTCACTTGCATCCCATGCATATTGTAATTCATAATGAATTGATTGAAGGAAGGTGGGAGTGAGGTGAGGACTAAGTCATTACTTAGCTCGGCATCCATGATGAAGCCTAAGTTTCCTAGCTTCTCAATCAGCCCGATCATCTTGAGAACATGGCTGCTAACAGGCATGCTCTCAGACATCCTACAAGAGAAAACTTCTCTTGAGGCCTCATACCTCTCATGCCTGCCTTTAATATCATACAACTCCTTGAGATGCATGATAATAGAGGGAGCATCCATATGCTCATGCTGCTTTTGCACTTCAGGCAACATGGATGCCAACATGATGCATACTGCCATCACATTGTCATCCAAGTGTTGTTGATGGGTTACGAAATCAAATTTCGCAAACCCTTCTTCCCCTTCCCTCGGAGCTACGGGTATTACAGCATCTAAAACGTAGGCAATCTTTTCGGCCCTAAGAACAATTCTTAGGTTCCGATACCAGTCCATAAAATTTGAACCGGTCAGTTTATTCGTATCGAGTATTGAACACAGTGACAGTGGATTAGTCATACTATAAGCTAAAAAAGATGTAAAGATAGTTTTAGTTAATATACGGTTATGTAGTTAAAAGCAAATTATTAAAGACTTTAAATAATTTGCCCCTCCCACTATTTTATCTAAGTCAATGACCCTTACTTTTTGACTTAGGGTTAATCTACTTTTAGATTTTACCTTAGTGGGATTAAGAGTGCGATTATTTATTTTAATCTCCGTCTGAGACCGCAAGATTAATTTAAATAATGGGTTGATCTTTATCAACAGTATCTCATACCCTCTCTTAACATTAGGTTGACAACTCTTTGTCACTTAGTGGTGCATCTCATGCAACCAACCTAGCACCATTACCCTAAGCACATAAGCTCGACTGTGCCTGCAACTTATGTCTTAGTTAAGCATTAAACCAGCAACCTAAGTGTCATACACTTCAAACACTACTCTAGCTGAACGAAACAGTGGGTCCCAACTGAGTTGTGGAGCACCACTATGTAGAAGAGGTTTGAGTAGCATTGGTGGTGGGAGGTAATCATACGCTTAATTATTTATTATTTATTCCTTTTAAGGGTTCCTTTATTTTAGGGTTAATTAGGTCTCATCAAACGCATATTGTAAGTTATCATGCTAGTCGTAACCTATGTCAAACATCTATCGGTTTACACTAGTCACTATTGGACAAACATAATAACCATACAAAACACGGTTTGCCCAATTCATGCATACTAGACGTTCTAATCATACATGCATATAAACAATTTATATTGAGATAGTCATGGTGCTCGCGCTTTTGTCCATTTTGCTTCTTTAAGCAACGGCCGCTTGTCGTCTATACGCCACTAGCCTAATTCTCTAATTACACATAATTAAAGAAACTCCAAAACATCTTTGGAGGGACAAAATTACAAAAATTAAATTACAAATACACTTGTAAATTAAATGGCGCAATTACACATAAATTTAAAATTCAGAAAATTTTAAATCCGGGCACCATGACGATCCCCTTCCTGTTTGTACCTGAAAGGATCAAAACTTGCAAACACAAACATTATATTATCACATATATATTTTTCACATATATTTTGATATTTAACATTTAAACATCAAAATAATATCAAGATTCAAATTCTTAAATTTCTCTAGTTGGCCGAATTTTAAAACAATCTTAATTCAAATTTTGTTAATTCTTTCTCAAAGAAAACAAAATTAAACCATGCATGTTGTAACAGCCCGTGTTAACCCGGATTGTTAACATACTATCGTATTAAGCCACGCTTAATTAAAATGCGGAATAACTTTTTCTTTAATTCAATTATGACGTCATTAACCTTAGCCAACTTGATTACTTAATCAATTTCATAAAATACTGCCTGTATGTAAATTGCAAGACAACCAACTGAAATACCTCATATATAAATAATAAGTGAGTATCTAAGTCGCAGGACTACAACACATAGCCTAGATCAAAATCCTGATACTTTAATTACAACTTCAAATAAAAGACAATAACAAAACCATGTGGCATGGACAAACCCCATGCTCACCAAATAAGGCACAATGCCCAACAACAGTCTCAACATAAACTTAACAGAAAACATAAACAACAGTCAAATAATCAACATCCATCATGTCAACAAAATACAGGTAAGTCTAACTCAGCTCTGGCCTCCTGCCACCTGAGCCCTCAACATTACCTGAACCTGAAATAAGCGTCCCCAAACGTGGGGTGAGATCTCTAAACAAGAAATCTCAGTAAGACAAGGGGTCCTCAAGGATCTTCCACCCCAAGCTCACTTACATGTGTAATATAAGTTCAAAAACAGTATTTACAATATAAGTTCCAAAACTATGCGATGCAGCAGATAATCATGCCATGTGTGTTTATCAAATCTACTGGCCAGAGAAATGCAGGAATACGTCTATACCTACATGAGTACAAGGAACACCGCTTGCACCTTACCCACAGCCTCACCATCTTGTATGTACCACATACTCAGGCTTACCATATAGGTGGACACCACATGCATATCATAAAAGCACATTGCATATAATAGCTCAACAACATTTCCAAAACATCAAAGCATGTAACACAGCATGCATAAACCACATCCCCATGGGACATGGTGGAACCACAAAATGGCTAAACCGAGGACACGAAAGCTTACCTTGCAAGCTAGCTATCCAAGCCAAGAGTCCAACCTCTCTTACATCCAAACACAGCAGTATCACAATCTGATATGGACCAATAATACATCAATATTTATGCATCACATGCATACAACTTAAAGATTGCGCCTTTCCTTTACGTTTTACGTCTTAAGGCTTCCAACAAAGCCATAAGCCCTTAATCATGTGATTCTGACTTAGTTCATTAATTACAGAAGTTCAACTTCCTTAATCTAGGGTCCACAAACCCCCAATAGCTTACTGTTCACACAGCACAGCTACAGTTCTGCGAAATCCCAGAATATCCGGATATCACAAGGTACATATCCGGATATGTCATATCCGGATATCACACTGACCATATCCGGATATACCATATCTGGATACCCAGATCCCACATCCGGATATCAATATCCGGATATCGATATCTGGATATCTGTTCGACAAATATCCGGATATCTCACGACAGAATGCAGTTTCTGCATTTCGTGAATATCCAGTCCAAAGGTTCAACTTTTAACACTTGTACACGACCAAGGATCCATTTTTAAGCATATACAAGTTCACTTAGGTGTTGGTTACTTCATTTTAACCTTTTACATGCCAAGACACCACTTTTAAGCAAGATAAACTCATGATCATGGTGAGGTAACTTACCCCAAGGCTTAGTCAGTAGTTCAAAGTGCCTTTGGAGCTCCCAATGCTGCTCACAAGTCCAGCATACCCAAGGACACGAAAATGCCACACCAAAGATTGGTTCTTTCCCCTCACCAAGGTCACCACTTGACCTCAAAATGCCATGATCAAGCCTCACCACACTCAACTCTTCAACCAGCCCTCAAGGATTCACCCAACAGTGGCTGAGTGTGCAGCAAGCACCACTTCACACCCTCACAACCCACCCTACTATGTGTTTGTAAGAAGAAGAGAAGGAAGAATCATGGAGGAAATGGTCCAAGACTCAAGAAATGGTGAAGGAGAGTCAATGAACAGTAGCCACCCCTTCAGCCACCCAAAACTCACGTAAGACAACAATGCAACCTAGGGTTTTGTGCCTAAGAGTGAGTATTTAAAAGCAATTGGTCTTAACGCGCAGTATTAGCCTTAATAGCAAAGCAAAAGATCTTGATCCCAAACTTTGGAATCTAGACCTACACATTTTTCTAAGATTTGTCATATTTTTATTTTATTTTTCGGAGCACCTTTCCGGTACGCGCTTTTCCATAGCCAGTATCAGTTCTGGCATCAGATTGCATTGTTTTGACTTGAAACTTGTTTTACAAGTCCTACATAATATTCTAGTAATTATCATGCATTCGTTATAATTTTCCGGGATACTTTTCCGGTACGCATTTATACCGGGTAGCAGAACCGGTATATGCGTTTTTCTTCCGAAAAGCGACTTTCAGCATTTATTACTCACTCAGTATAATTATTTAAGCCCAATATTAATTATTAAGGTCAATTATGGAATCATTTCCTAATTATCATAATTAATTCACTAATTACCTTAATTAGCGGTGCAGGTTCTTACACATGTGGCCATAAACCTCTTCATGGCCGAATCATTATATTAGTCATGTGACTATACTAGGATATGATATAATAGACGAAAATACCCTTTACAACATAATTTTATATACTTTTTTTTTTATAAAAATTCTCTTATTTATTTATACCTTAACTTCTATTTTTAATTATTCAAAAAAATTTAAACTATATATATATATTTGTCACAAAATTTCATGCAATGTACATGACAAAACTCATGGAGAAAAATCAATCACGTCTTCCTCTAGCTTTATTTTCGCTCAGAGAGGAAAACATTCAAGGTACTACCCCTTAGGTTATGTTATCCTCTTCTAGGATGAATAAAATTAGCAAATAGGATAACCCTTCATGGTTTACCAAACATCCGAAATTTATCCTATCCTACCCTTTCAAAAAGGGTGTTGCTTTTAAGACTTTCATAAAGAAAAAGAAACTAAACCATGATGCATAATGTTTTACGAACATAGAATCGAATTTACATGTTCATAAAAACAAAAACTTTAACACCTTAAAGGACTTGTGATTCAAAATCCATATGCAGAATTATACTTTAACCCTTTAAAGATTTTGACCGTGAAAAAACTCTTTTCACAAACAAGGTACCATCACCCGCCGATGGTAAAGCAACCAGGCTCTGATACCACTTGAAAGTAAACTGGCCTTGAAGGCCGGTGCATGTAAGGTGGAAAAACAAAACTTTTTACCGCGGAAACATACATGCACACAAAGATTCATGCTTTAGGACAGCATGATGTTACCTTGTTTTGGCCTGATCAGTCAGGGAGATCAGGTCTCAGGTCTGAAGGGTTCAAACCCTCTAATGGTGATCCACACCACCGTTCATCAATGATGCAAGAACACCTTCTTGCAAGCCACCAGATGATCACCACAATGAGGCTTGCTATGCGCCCAATCGGTGAAGGTGGAGGCTAGGTACTGTGTTTGGAAAGGTGTAGTGAACTACCCTACAGAATGGTGCATGAGATGAAGAAGTGTAGGCTAGGTTTTCTGAAAAACCCTAAGGAGAGGAACTTCCTTGTAGTGTGCGCTCAAGAGTGTTAAGAGACTGATTTAATTAAATCAATCTTTCCTTTCAAACTACTTTGAAAATGGCGCATGGAATCAAGGAGGATAAGGTGGAGTTGTTGCAAATCAAATCTAGCCAACAACCTCCAATCTTATCCTCATGAAACTAAGTTCAAACCTATTCAAACTATGATTTAAAAACCACCATATAGTTACCTATTCCATGCACATAATTAAGCCCAAAAAGGGTCCAAATATGTTGAGTAGTTGCATTCAAAATTTGAACCAACTCACCCACTTATTCTCTCAACTACCAAATCTGATTGGAGCTTTGTTTAAATGACAAGATGACATCCTTATCACTTAAAATATGCGCCCCAAACAACTCTTGGTGATCTCCAAAGATCTCCTCTTGATACAAGGAATTTGTTCTAATAAGACCTTATCTTATCCTTTTGTTATGAAACAACTTTTCATAGTCAATTCCAATTCGAATTCAAACACTTGAATTCAAATGTTCAGACATTCAAATTCAAAATTCAAAATTTCAAATTTCAAAATCCAATTTCAAAATCCAAATTTCAAATTTCAAATTTCAAATTTCAAATTTCAAATTTCAAATTCAAAATTTGAATTTCAAAAATCAAATTCCAAATTCAAAATTCAAATTCAAAATTCAAATTCAAATTTCAAAATTCAAATGTTTGATTATTAATTTAACTAATTAAATTAATTAGTAATATCTTGGACTATCCAAGCCCATTACAAAGCTCCATGCGCCCTCCACCCTTTTAGGTGGGCTTCCAAACAGCTTCTTGGGCTAACAACCATTATTAGGCCCAATACCTTTAAAGCTAGTTCATCATGACTATAAGGTGTTAGAGTGTGACCCATTAGGTCCAACTTAGCTTCTGACATAACTGACCTTGGGCCCAACAAGCCCACAACTCCATTAATGACAACACAGAGCACTAGCAATGCTTTGTTGCCTCAGAACTAGTCAGATTAATGACTTGATCATCCTATTGCACATATTTGATTGCCGTATGTATTTTCCTTAGTCTTGGTTATCTTCCCATTAACCTAGGGTAAGGAAATGTATCAACCCCTGCGGTTTAGGGTAAGCTTTATTCGAAATAGGCAATCTTCAATTTACTGACTCTAAAGGCAGATCATCTCATGATCTCTTTAACTATGCTTAGATTCCCGAGTCCCTGTAAATGTCATCTCAATTTCTCCGGTTTACAGATAACCTAATCTCTCACAGAGATTTGATGAACTCCTTCAGCTTATTACCCTAGCCCTGTGCCCTTTCAGGACATGCCCAACAGTATACCTATGAGTCTCCATGTTTCAGGCAGACGAGGCATACAATCAAAACATGCCTTCAAGAACATAGTCTAGGTAATAACTTCTGGTCTAAGGAAAGACATACCCAAATATAAAGAGATTACTCTAATGACACTATCTGTGAGATTTCCTCATAGAGTCTTTTTTTGGGTCTTTTCAGTGCGAGCTGTACTCCTATAGGTCCACCCACGACTTTAGCTAAGACATCTCTATATCTGTAGCTCATGAGGTCTTTACCTTGTATCCATATACAAGTAGATAAGTCGTACTAGTCTTACCCGAGATCACTGATCCCCAAACTCAGTGTCTCTAGACTAGGAACATATAATTAGGAATAGACATGCGATATCCTTGAATCCTCATGATCGTGATCTCATCACAGATACTCAAGAGATACCTGTTCTATTCCAAGGGTTTATCCAGTTCGTTCATATAATATTAACAATAATATCGACACGCAATATTAAACTGAATAAATAGTGCTTTTATTTATTTGCGACAAACAAAGTTCTACATCTAGTGTCCTTTATTTAATCAAAAGATTATCTCTAGGACACCCATATACTAACAAGCTCCCACTTGGCCTAGAGCCAATCAGACCTAAGTCGTATGCCCAAAGCCTCATAATGACTATCATGTTTTCTCTGAGAAACAGCCTTTGTCAGAGAATAGGCCAGGTTATCGTCTGTGGGAACATAATCCATTTTTACATCATTCCTATCAATGATTTCTCTAATCAGATGATATCTGCGGAGCACGTGTTTAGATCTTTGATGAGACCTAGGTCCCTTTGACTGTGCAATGGCTCCTGTGTTGTCGCAAAGCAACTGTATGGGCTCATCCACGCTTGGAACCACCCTTAGTTCATTTATGAACTTCTTGATCCATATGGCCTCCTTAGCTGCTTCTGAAGCAGCTATGTATTCAACTTCTGTCATTGAATCTGTTGTTGTCTCCTGCTTGGAACTCTTCCAAGGCTCTGCCCCACCATTTAAGGTGAATACGAATCCTGATTGTGACTTGCAGTCATCCTTGTCACTTTGAAAGCTGGCATCAGTGAACCCTTTCACTTTTAACTCATTAACCCCGCCATAGACCAGAAACACATCCTTAGTTCTTCTTAAGTATTTAAGGATGGTTTTGATTGCCGTCCAGTGACCCTCTCCAGGGTCCGACTGGTATCTGCTCGTAATGCTTAAAGCATATGAGACATCTGGTCTCGTACATATCATGGCATACATGATGGATCCAATAGCCGAAGCGTGTGGAATTCCACTCATGCGATCCTTCTCAGGCTGTAACTTAGGACACATAGCCCTTGATAGGTGTACCCCATGACTGACAGGAAGAAAACCCCTTTTCGACCCTTCCATGCTAAACTCTTTGGCATCTTGTCAACATACGTGGATTGAGATAAACCCAGCAGCCTCTTGGATCTATCTCTATAGATCTTTACACCATGTATAAAGGCTGCCTCTCCCAAATCCTTCATGGTGAAGTTTTCTGAAAGCCACTCTTTCGTTATTTTTAATGTGGGGATGTCATTTCCTATTAGCAATATGTCATCTACATAAAGTACTAGGAAGACGACATTACTACCACTAACCTTCCTGTAAACACAAGGTTCATCCTCGTTCTTGTTAAAACCGTTACTCTTAACGTCTTCATCAAACGTATTTTCCTACTCCTTGATGCTTGCTTTAGACCATATATTGAACTTTGTAGTTTGCATACCATATGCTCCTGATCTTTGATTTCAAAGCCTTAAGGTTGTGTCATGTACACTTCCTCCTTCTAGAACCCATTCAAGAAGGCGGTCTTGACATCCATTTGCCAAATTTCATAGTCATGGTATGCTGCTATTGCAAGCATGATCCTAATAGATTTTATCATGGCAACTGGTGAGAAAAATTCATCATAGTCGACTCCTTGTCTTTGACGATACCCTTTCGCCACCAACCTAGCTTTGTAGGTCTGAACGTTGCCATCTGCATCAGTCTTTCTTTTAAAGACCCATTTATTTCCGATAGGAACTATTCCTTGCGGTTTAGGAACCAAGGTCCATACCTTGTTCTGATACATCGAATCCATTTCAGATTCCATGGCTTCAAGTCATCTAGAGGAGTCAACATCCTTGACTGCCTCCTCGTAGTTACTTGGTTCATCATCCCAACAGTTTGCTGATTCTCAATCACAAACCCATACCTCTCAGTTCAACAATCCTGAAATTGGAATTTAAGCAAAACAACAATAAACGTTGCCTTTTTACTGAGGAATAGTCCATTATCTTTCTCTTTTTGGCTTGAATTTACCTATGTGCTGAAGGCACATCAATTTACCTCCTTCATCCTTGTCTAAAGATCAAGATGTACCCATGGAAGTATCAATAGCCTTGGATTTGTCCATTCCAAATTTTTTGAGTAACTCTTTGCAATATTTAGCTTGATTGATGAATATCCCATCCTTTTGTTGCTTTATTTGAAGACCAAGGAAGAAGTTTAGCTCTCCCATCATAGACATCTCAAATTCGTTTTGCATAATATTAGCAAACTCTTCACAAAGATGAACGTTAGTGGCACCAAAGATAATATCATCTACATAGATTTGTGCAAATAATAGATGATCATTTTTCTTCTTAAGAGAGTTGTATCCACTTTTCCTCTTGAAAAACCTTTTTCTAAAAGAAATTTGCTTAATCTTTCATACCAAGCTCTTGGAGCTTGTTTCAAACCATATAAAGCCTTTTTGAGTTTAAAAAATTGGTTAGGTGAACCATGATCTTCAAAACCGGGAGGTTGGTCAACATACATTTCTTCTTGAATGCATCCATTTAAAAATGCACTTTTAGCATCCATTTGCAAAAGTTTAAAATCCATTATACATGCAAATGCAAGTAAAAATCTAATAGCTTCTAATCTAGCAACGGGAGCATAAGTTTCATCATAATCAATACCTTCCTCTTGATTATAACCTTTAGCAACAAGTCTAGCTTTATTTCTAGTAATTATGCCATTTTCATCAAGCTTATTCATAAAGACCCATTTGGTTCCAATTATTGGATAATCATTTGGTTTTGGCAAAAGTTCCCAAACTTGTTTTTTTTCAAATTGATTTAGTTCTTGCATTTCCAAGAATCAATGTTCATCAATAATTGCTTCATTTATGGTCTTAGGCTCAATTTGAGAAACAAATGCTAAGTGATTACAAATATTTCTAATTGAGTTTCTAGTAGTTACCCATTTGGATATATCACCAATTACCACATCAATGGGGTTTCCTCTAGCTACTCTCCAATCTTGTGGTAGATTGTTTCCGCCATTGATTTGTTGACTTGGTGTTTCTTCATTGTTTGCTTCATTTTATTTTTTCCTTTCATCGTTCTCTTTGCCATCCAAGTTTATGTTTTCCATGCTTTCTATAAGATCATCATCACAAAGTTCCTTTCTAGGAAAGGCATTGTTAGTCTCATTAAATACAACATGAATAGATTCTTCAATGACCATTGTTCTTTTATTATAGACTCTATAAGCTCTACTTGTGAGTGAATAGCCCAGAAATATGCCTTCATCGGCTTTAGAGTCAAATTTGCTAAGGTTTTCTTTTCCATTGTTTAAAACAAAACATTTGCAACCAAAGACATGAAAATATTATATATTGGGTTTTCTTCCTTTGTAAAGCTCATAGGGAGTTTTCTTCAAAATAAGTCTAATTAAAGCACGGTTTATAACATAATAAGCGGTGCCAACGGCTTCTGCCCAAAATTATTTTGGAAGATCATTTTCATTTAACATGGTTCTAGCAAGTTCATCCAATACACGATTTTTTCTTTCTACAACTCCATTTTGTTGTGGAGTCCTAGGAGCGTAAAAATTATGTTCAATACCATTTTCTTCACAAAAGGTTTCAAAATCTTGATTTTCAAAATCTCTACCATGATCGGTTCTAATTGAAACAGTATTTGAAGATTATTCATTTTGAATAAACTTGGCTAGTCTCTTGAATGATTTAAAAGCATCGCTTTTATATGTAAGAAATAAAGTCCAAGTATAGCGAGAATAATCATCCACAATAACCAAAACATAGTAATTGCCACTAAAGCTCATTGTTCTAGTTGGTTCAAAAATATCCATATGCAAAAGTTGTAAAGTCTTTGTGGTAGAAACAATATTTTTTGATTTAAAAGAAGCCTTTACTTGTTTTTCCATTTGACAAGAATCACATACTTTATCTTTTTCAAATTTGAGCTTTGATAATCCAATTACTAGGTCTAAGGAAATCAATTTGCTTAATTGACCCATGCCAATGTCTTTTTGGTTTTAGTTCCATGGGAATGAACAAGATTCTTGCATGAACTTGTATTGGGAAATTCAAGTTCATGATTTCATTAATTCAAGTTTCTTAGATTAGGAATAATCTAAGAAAGAATCTGATTTCAAGTCATCAGTAAAATGATTCAAAAATCAAGGGATTAATGTGAATCATTTCACAAACTAAATTTGGGAAAGTTTAGTGTGGTTCTACTAAAGTCAGATTCGATCAATTTTAGGTGCTATAGCAGTTAAATCGCGTGACTGCAATTTTAAGGGAAAAATCATCAAAGTCAGAATTCTGGGATTTTCTAATAATCATTTTTACTCTTATAAACGTGTTCTTGTTGTTCTTAATAAAGTTTACGATTCAGAAATTACAAGTTTCATTGAAAAAGAATAACCGAAAGAAACTGATTATCCCGTTCCCAGAGAACGATAACTCTTTCTTTTGAAAAATACTACCCAACAAAATGGCGCCGTTGCCGGGGAACGATGCATGATTTAGTTTCTTTTTGAAGTTCTTTGGTTTAATTTCTTGAATTTGTGATTCTGTTACATTTTTAATTTTTGACAAGTTTTGAATTCTTTTTAATTCTTGCAGTTTACTGATTCTGAACGTAAAAAAACATCACTGTTACATTAATTCTGTACGTTCTGCCAAACCAGATTGACTACTACACTATGGCAGACGACAACAGCTCAATCCATGGGAACAATGAAAATGGGAATGAAAATGCCATGATCCCAGTAATTGAAGAGCTTCCCGTAATGGAGTATGCAATTCCATCTCTCGATGGAGTGATCCCAGGCATAGTTCAACCAACATTGGAAGCAAATTTCGATTTGAAGCCAGGGATGGTGCAGCTCCTTCAATCGATTACCCAATATCATGGACTGCCCCATGAAGATCCACATAGGCACATCACAAAGTTCATGAAGATTTCAGACACCTTCTCTATTCCTGGTGTTTCCAATGAAGCCATGAGAATGAAACTCTTCCCTTACTCTCTGGGAGGAGCAGCAGAGGATTGGATAGAGAATCTGCTATCTAATTGCATAACTACGTGGAAAGAGTTGGGAGAATCTTTTCTTATGAAGTTCTTCCCTCCGACGATGGTTTGTGATTTACGTGACAACATCACTGGCTTCAGGCAGTATACTGAAGAGTCTCTCCATGAAGCCTGGACTAGATATAAAAAGATGTTGAGAAAGTGCCCAACCCATGGACTGCCTAACTGGGCAATTATTCAAATCTTCTACAGAGGTTTGACCTTGCAAGGGAGATCCAACTTAGATTCCACTGCTGGAGGTGCTTTTCTGCTCAAAAAGTACACTGATGCTTACAATATTCTTGAGGTAATCAGTGTAAACAGTTGTCAATGGCCGTTTGATAGAGATGACCCACCAAAAAAGGGCTGCTGGCATTCATGAAGTGTCAGAAACCACCTCCATGGTAGCTGAACTTGCTTCCTTAAACAACACAGTGAAGAATCTCACCAAGGTAGTAGTGGACTCTAAGAATTCATCACCTGCTCAAGTAGCTGCCACAGCAGTTATCTGCTCCTTATGTTATGGGCGACATGCATTTGAGGAATGCCACAACAACCCCACATCAGTTCTTTATGTGGGAGAGTTCAATCGTGGCTACAACAACCGCAACCAATACAACCAACCCAGATGGTAGAGTCAAGGTGGTCAATTTGGCCAGAATCAAGGTCATGGATACAATTACAATGCTGGAAAAAAAGCACCTGGTCAAAGCTTCCAAGGAGGACAACAACCATTTCAATCAAAGATGCCATTCCCTCCTGGATTCAGCCAATCTTTTCATGCAGACCAGAAAAATCAAGGGAATGCAGGAGCTCACCCATCTCTTGAACAGTGGATGAAAGACTGTGCTGCAAAGAATGATCATGCTGTGCAAAATCAGGCAGCTATACTTCAAAGTCATAGTGCTATGTTAAAAAGCATTGAGACACAAATAGGTCAACTTGCTGCAGCACTCAATGGCAGACCAATAGGAGCACTCCCTAGTGATACAGAAGTACCAAAGAGAGATGGAAAAGAAACATGTAAGGCTCTCCAACTGAGGAATGGCAGAGAAGTGGATCAACCAGAACCTGTTGTAAGGCCTTCCACCTTGAGGAAATTGATGGAGAAAGAAGGGAAACATGTGGACAACACTGCTATAGCAACTATACCTCAAGAAAATGATAATGAGGAAGAAAATGATTCTGAACCAAAAAAGGCAGAGCAAAAATCAAGGGAGTCAGAAAAGCTTGTGCAGAATAAAGAAGCTTCTCAACCACCCTTTAAGGCAAAACAGGTTCCTTTTCCTCAAAGACTCCAAAAACAACACCAAGAGCAGAACTTCAAGCGATTCCTGGACATTCTGAAGCAATTACAAATTAATATACCCTTTGTGGAAGCACTTCAAAACATGCCGAGCTATGTGAAGTTCATGAAGGAGATTCTCACAAAGAAAATGAGGCTTGAAGAGTATGAAACAATAGCATTAACAAAGGAATGCAGTAGCTACGTCTCCAACAAATTGCCTCAGAAATTGGAAGATCTAGGTTGTTTTACAATTCCTTGTACAATAGGAGATAGATACATTAGTAGAGCCTTATGTGACTTAGGCTCTAGCATAAACTTAATGCCTACTTCTATCTTTAAAACTCTTGGAGTGAAAGCCGCTCCAACCACAGTTACTCTCCAATTAGCTGATAGAACTCTTGCATTCCCTGATGGAAAAATAGAGAACATCTTAGTTAAAGTTGATAGATTTATTTTTCCAGCTGATTTTATAATCTTAGATTGTGAAGTTGATGAGAATGTGCCTATCATAGTGGGTAGGCCATTTTTAGCCACAGGGGGTTCCATAATTGATGTTAAAAAGGGAGAACTAACTATGAGGGTTGTAACGCCTGGCAACTTGCAAGGATCAACGACTGTCCCCACACACTAACACGAGACATTTCAGCGTGCTTTGTCCTCACTCGCACACTTCCCGGGAAAACTTCCCAGGAGGTCACCCATCCCAGAATTGCTCCAAGTCAAGCACGCTTAACTGTGAAGTTCTTCCGTTCTGGGCTACCGAAAAGTAGATGCATCTTGTTAGTGTGTGGGGACAGTCGTTGATCCTTGCAAGCTGCCAGGCATTACAAATGGTATCCGAGCCGGGCCTCTCATCTAGTACGGTGTGGTTCGAGGACGAACCAGGCGGAAGCTGGTGGGCATGTAACATCCCGGGCGTTGACGAGGGCGGGGAGTGATCGCCGGCGCGCAAGGGCGTGGACAAGGAGCGGCTCCTGGCAGGCTTCCAGCGACGGGGGTACATGAATGAATCGAATCAATACCCAAAAGAGAGGGATTCCAGAGACTGTGCTGGTATGGGACAGTATAGTTGGGAATGACTTATAAGAATTAATTGGTACTACCTATACTAACAAGATGCATCTACTTTTCGGTAGCCCGGATCGGAAGAACTCCACAGTTAAGCGTGCTTGACTTGGAGCAATTCTGGGGTGGGTGACCTCTTGGGAAGTTATCTCGGGAATTGTGCGAGTGAGGACAAAGCACGCTGAAAAGTCTCCTGTTAGTGTGTGGGGACAGTCGTTGATGCTTGCAAGTGGCCGGGCGTTACAAGGGTCAATGAGGAAAAGATCACATTTAATGTGTTAAAAACAATGAGTTTTATTGATGAAGATGTAGATGACTGTTCTGCCATATCTGTTTTAGATCATATTGTTGCTGACTATTCTCTTGTGAATAATGAATTTATCAATTCTGAATTAGGCAGTATTGAACAGATTGATGAAAATCTAAAGGAAAGTGAGCTTGTCATAGCTTTAGAGCCTAAGCCAACAAGGTTTTTTGGGGATAAACAATTTGAATCCTTAGGATGACATGAAAGATCCTCTAAACCTCTAAAATCATCCATTGATGAACCACCCAAGTTAGAATTAAAGGAGCTGCCAAACCACCTTAGATATGCCTTTTTAGGAGAGGAGAAAACTCTTCCAGTTATTGTATCCTCTGAACTGAACATTACAGAGGAAGAACAGCTACTAAAAATCCTTAGAATGCATAAAAAAGCCATCAATTGGACCATGGCTGATATAAGAGGAATTAGCCCCTCATTTTGTATGCATAAGATAAGGCTGGTTGATGAAAACAACAGCTCAATTGAACCTCAAAGAAGGCTGAATCCAGCCATGAAAGAGGTGGTTAAAAAGGAGGTAATAAAATGGTTAGATGCAGGTGTCATCTATCCAATTCGTGATAGTCATTGGGTGAGTCCTTTGCATTGTGTCCCTAAAAAGGGAGGGATCACAGTTATATTAAATGAAGATAATGAACTCATTCCTACTAGAACTTTCACGGGGTGGAGAATTTGCCAAGATTATAGAAAATTAAATTCAGCAACTAAGAAAGACCATTTCCCCTACCATTTATTGACCAAATGCTTGATAAACTTGCTGGCTAGAAGTACTATTGCTTCTTAGATGGGTATTCTAGTTACAACCAAGTCCCATTGGCCCCTGAAGATCAACATAAAACAACCTTTACATGCCCCTATGGCACTTTTGCTTTTAGAAGGATGCCTTTTGGGCTTTGTAATGCCCCTACAACCCTCCAAAGGTGCATGAAAGCCATCTTCAATGACATGATTGAGGTATTTGTAGAAGTCTTTACGGATGACTTCTCTGTATTTGGCAGCTCCTATGAGGCATGTTTGCTAAATCAGACGAAGGTGTTACGAAGGTGTGAGGAGACCAATTTAGTGTTAAATTGGGAGAAGTGTCATTTTATGGTAAAGGAAGGGATAGTGTTAGGCCACAAGGTGTCTAAATTTGGTTTAGAAGTGGACAAGGCAAAGGTATCTGTCATTGAAAAATTACCTCCTCTTAGAGATGTCAAGGGTATTAGGAGTTTCCTAGGCCGTGCTGGCTTCTATAGGAGATTTATAAAAGACTTCTCTAAGGTGGCCAAGCCACTAAGCAATCTGCTTGAGATCACTGGGAACATGGTCCCACACATACAGGCTAACCTGATTAATACAAAAATTTAAACAGATAGCTTGCAAGTACCACATGGACTGAAATCCCCTCAATGGGTCAATACAAACAATAAGGCTCCATGCCCAAATTAACTAAATACATGCATCAAGTCAATATTAATTCAAAGTATAAAAGCATCAATAAATAATCCATGGCTCTAAGGATACAATCATGATCCTAAATAAATACATACAATAATCTCCATAAAATAATTAAGCATATTAACAAGTCTACATGCCAACATCAAGTCTAAACATAATATAAAATCATCAGCTGCATCATCAACTACTCCAATGTGGGGGCCTTGCCCTTAGAAGCATCATCACTCATCTATGTACCTGAAATGATGTCCCCAAATGGGGCGAGATAACAACATCTCAGTAAGCTCAAGGTTCATAGAGGACCCTCTAATCCCCTAAGCCCACTTCCTACATGATAAGTCCGATATAAAGCATATAATACAGACATACGACATAAATTTAGCATCATCATATCATCCTTGTGTAACCCCAGGGTTAAAGCCATAGACGGTTACACCTGTGTGACTCCCAGGGTCAAGCCATAGACAGTCAACACAACCTCTGTATGATCTAGTCCCCATAGTCAAGTCACAAGCAGCCTACATACCATGATCACTGGCCAGAATCCTCATAACATATATCATCAGTGCATCATCATAACATCAAGATCATATAACATCTATACGAATGTGAATGAATACACATATACATCATACCATATACTTTCATACAATAAAACCATAATGCCCACCATCATGGTGTGGCCATGCTTGGTCGGACCGCGAGCTGCTCGGGAATAATTTATAGTGTAGGAGCAAGAGCACAGAGCATCAGTCAGATTTGCCAATAGGAGCAATTTTCTCTGACTGAGAGCAACCTTATTCGACTATATGCAAGCGTACGTGTCAAGCAATATAGGGTGTTATAGCCCCAGATTTATCGTCCTCAGGGAGCAATTGTGAAGTAAGAAGCGCTCAAGGAAACTTAATTTGTAAAAATAAAATACAGAAAAGCAACTATTCTCGACCAAGCTTCACAAAGAGCAATCTCTAGTCAGCTAGTTAAACAATGTTAACCATTCTGAACCTAGATGAGAGCAGTGATAACTTAGTATGATCATCGAATGTAAAAGCATCAATTTGAAGTAGTTCAAAAGTAATCAGTGAGATGAGAGTAAAATCAGTAATGTAAACACAAGTAAAATGTTATGGAAAGAGTTGCAAAAAAAGATTGATGTGGGGTTGATTTTTAAGAAGGTTAAGTAGGTATTCACGGGCTCCATATTTTCATCCCTTTGGTTAACCCTGCTTGGTAGCATATTTTATAAGTGGAATCTGCTCCTTCCTTTACTTTGCCTTAGGGTAAGAAGAGAGCAAGGCCTTGCTCCCACCTTACTCCAGAGGTCTTAGAGTTACACACAAGGAAACCATGCTGCCTTCTCAAAAGAGCATGGATTCACATGGCAGTGCTCTTCATTCCGGGTGTTTCTCCCTCCTTTCTTCAAGCTAAACTACCCCAAGATCTTGAGACTGCTCCACACGCCCCTGTCAGTGTTTCATCGACCGAGTGGTCCCGGGATGAGGTTGCAGCCCAAGGGGTTTTACAGAATCAATATATTAAACCAAAGAGCAACTTAGATTTCATTTATAAAATATGTGTTCCTTACAAAGTTATCCTAAGACAAAAGGGATTACTTCTATGGAACCCTTACCTACTTAAAGAAAGTTAGCTCCTAGTGAGCATTTTCTAAATAAAAAGAACAATAAAACTATCCTAGGATGTCTGCCTCTTTTTGGTTGTTTGCTATGTTCCTTTTATAGGGCCCTTCATTTAATCCTCATTGTTCCCTTCATCAAGGGTTGCGCTTTCTTCAAATCCTCTCCAATGGTAGCTCTGCTCCTTGCCAACTCAGCTCTTCATAGGAATACTCTCCAATCGCAGCCTTGCTCCTTGCCAACGCAGCACTTGATGGAAGTGGTCCCCCTTGCTTTTGGTTTCTCTTTGTGCGCAAGAATTCTGGGATCAGGGAGACATGACCACTATTTCTGCTATAACTGATGTGGCGGCTCCTGATTGCTTCCTTTTCCTGCTTCTGTGAAAAAGATAATGTTAATTTGCTCCAATCCTACTCTAATTCCCGTTTTACGTATTGCTCTGGTCTGCTTCTTAAAACAATTGCTCCTCATGGAAGAAGGAGGTTAAAGAGAGTGATTTGTAATTAAAACTCGGGCTTGGTGGAACAATATGTATCTAATGGACCTCAACTTTTGAGGACCATCAAACACCCCAAAACTAAACATTACTCGTCCCGAGTAATCCCTTATTACTTTCACTCTTCTTGTGCTAGATTAATGCTCCTTGAGATTTATCGATGGAGAGTTAACAGAACTTCTTCCATTGCTTCATTGGAGCATCCATCTGACTTGTGAGGTTTCACCAGCTTCAGTGTAAGTTTGCGACCTCTTTCACTCTTTAGTCAGTTTTCTCACTGCGTTGCTGTAGGAATGAACTTTTAACTTCTTCTCTAGCTTCATTGCTCCCCTCTTCATTTTTTCTTAAGTTTTTTGACTGGAAGTCAACTACCCTTGTCTTTGCATAGGGCTGACCTTCAACAGTGTGCTCTTTGAGCGGCTCTTGCTCCTAACCTTGATGATTAGGGCCCTTTGGGCACAGTTCTTTGGAGCAGAGGAGCTGACCTATTTTTTTTTTTAAACCAGAGGTAGAGCAGCTCGAAATTCCTTCCTTTAGCAACTTCATGAGTTTTCTGACTATTGGAGCGTCCGATTTTTGTGTAGTGTTCCTGAGCTTGGTGTTGCTCCAAATCAGATTGATGCTCTACGTTGCTTTGTCTGACACTGTAAACTCTCAACAGCATCTCGAGGAGCAAAAATCTGAACAAAAGAATTAATGTGTAAATCAGGACGCTCAAGACGGTAAACTAAACAAGAATTAAAAGAAAAAGTTTTGAAAAACAAGTAAATCAGGGTGGCGAATCCCTGGTACACCGCAGAGGTTACTTTCCAAGAGCAAATCAGACACGATTCACCCGAAATATTCAGGCATTCGTTCCAGAAAAATTTAATCAAGTTAAATGAGTGGAGAACGAATAAACCTGGGGTCACCTTTATTGCTCCTCGATTTCTTGATTTGCTCCACTGTAGGGAGCGGTCATCACTGCTTCTGGTGGGAAGATATTTGGGAATGGTGGATATGGAGTCTGCCCCTTGAATTTTTCTCCCCAGTTACTAGCAAATACTTGATCACGAGCTATGCAGTATAGTTTGAGTTGAATATCTTCTTCTCTATTTTTCATCAATTCATCCCTTAGGAGCCTAATCTCCTCTTTCCAGTCATTCCCTTCTTCTTCATGGGCCTGTGCTTTCTCTTCCACCTTCTTCTTAAGTGATTCCACTGTCTCCACTAGGTCCTTAATTGTATTCAGTAAGTTTGAAGATCCTTCCCCTTCCTCGATCTTCTTTTTCAGAGGCTGAGGCTCAGCATTCTTTATCTGGTCTAGTTCCTTCTGCAGGGCTATTTTTTCTTTTTCGATAAGCAGGGTGGCTTCTTTAAAAGCTTGCAGCTCCTTTCCGACTGTTTCCTCCAAGGCTTGCACCTGGATAGCCAGAAGATCCGCGCCGAGCCCAAACAGAGTGTGACAAGTCGTGTCACTTGTTTCAACCAGAAACTGCCTCTTTTCTTTACTTGTGGGGCTCTCTTAAAGGGAAGTTTCTCCCTCCTTTGAGCTCTCCCAAGTTCTTCCTTCACACTGCATGAGATTTCGTTTTCTTCTTCTTCCTCCTTTTCCTCTTTTTCTTCTTTTTCTTCCTCCCCCTCACTCTCCATTCCTTCATTTTCTCTGATTCTTTTTAACATGGACTGGTCAATGTTTGCCCCTTCTGGGATGGTTTCCTCCTGAATTGGAGTAGTGGCTTTCAGACCAGCCCTTTGGCACATTTCTGTGACCAGATAGGGGAAGAAGAAGGGGGAGTTCCTTGGTGCATTGGACACCAACTATTTGTATACTATTTTCCCAATGTCGAACTTCTTTTTGGTTAAGATGCAGAAAACCAACACTGCTCTTTCCCAATTCACTCTAGAGTCACTACTTACAAGCATCAGACGAGAGTTTATGAAATGCATCCATACCTTGGCCTCGAACTTGAGGTGTTTCCTCAAGATGGACTCCCTGGTTCCCCAAGTTGCTCCCTCTGTGCCTATTTCGCGGAGCACTTCCCCAGTCATGGCCTCATCTCCTCGGCCAGCACAGTATCTTTCGAACGCGTCTTGTTCGGTGGGAACTAAAGCCGTGTTGTAGGCTTCGTTGATCTCCTCAGGAGAGAAGTCCACCTTCACTCCTTTGATGAGGAGTTTTGGGAGATCTTCCCTCTTTACTCCCTCCAAGAATGCAGTTACGAACTCGGTTCGAGCTCTTGAGGGAGGTTCAACGAAAAGCTCCCAATCCAGCATTGTTATGTCTTCTGTCATCCATCATTCGAGTTCTCCATGCTTGGAGTTGAAGACGATGCCTCTTTCAGGTATGATTGTTCGGTCTATTGTGGTGTTGACCGCCTTAAGCTTCTTCCCTGTTCGGGTTCTTTTGTTCGAAGCGGAAGCAACAGGAATGATGGCTTTTTGGCGTGTCATGGTGTAAGCTCTGAGTTAGGGGAGTGCGGTAAGAAGTGAAAGGTTTTGCTCTCTGAGAGTTGAAAGAGTTGCAGGTATGAAGAAGGTGGTTTGGTGTTTGTTTATAAAGGGAAGAGAGAAGGGGATGTGAGTTATGGTGAGTGGTGGACAGGGGAGGGGGAGCGTGGGCTTTAATGCGTGTGGGAAAAGCAATTGTTCTCTGCTCTGATGGTTCCTTCCCTTTTTTGAAAACTGCCACCTCTATTTGATTGGAGTGGTGTGACAGCTACGACCAGGAGCTGTTGTCCAGTCGATGCTTCAGCCGCTCAATCTTCCTTCTTCTGTGAAATCTGCGGCCCATTGCAGGCCCTTGGATGAAGAGGTGCAAGTGGGAACAACCTACTCTAGAGTTTGAGTTCAGAAGAACTAAGTTCTAGGTGTCGGTTGCTCCTTGTTTTTGGGATCAGGTTGCTCAGGAGCAACCCCAAAACTAGCTTCCAGCAATGGTTAGAAAAAGATTTTCTTATTTTCTTTTTTAAACAAAACATAAAAATCTGGGTTGTCTCCCAGTAGCGCTTCGTTTATAGTCTTAGCTCGACTTGATGCTCCCTTGTTCAAACTTTGGCTGGGTCATTGAGATGATAAGTCTGTTCATCATGCTCATTGATCCCCTGTTGTACTTTTTAAGTCTGTGTCCATTCACCCTGAACATTGCTCCAGAAGTCTCATGAGCAATGGTAAATGCTCCATTGGGGAATGCTTCCGTAATTTTATAAGGTCCTTCCATCTTGATTTCAGCTTCCCAGGGAACAATTTTAGTCTGGATCGATACAGCAACACCTTGTCTCCAACTTCTAGCTCCTTGTCGATTAGCTTTTTATCGTGTCACTTTTTCATTTGCTCCTTGTAGAGGTTGGCATTTTCATATGCCTTGCTCCGAAATTCTTCCAGCTCATTTAGTTGGAGCAACCTCTTTTCCCTAGCCAATTCGACATCCATGTTTAACAAAGTGATTGCCCAAAATGCCTTGTGTTGGAGTTCCAAAGGTAAATGGCAAGCTTTTCCAAATACCAGTTTGTAGGGAGAGCAACCAATAGGTGTTCGGTAAGCCGTTCGATACGCCCATAGGGAGTCATCTAGCTTGCTGGACCAATCCTTCCTGTCTGGGTTCACCACCATTTCCAGGATTCTTTTTATTTCCCTGTTGGACACCTCCACCTGCCCACTGGTCTGTGGGTGGTAGGGGGTGGCAATTTTGTGTTGCACTCCATATTTCTTCAGAAGTGATTGGAATTGTCTATTCACAAAATGTGTACCCCCATCACTGATAACTGCTCTGGGGGTTCCAAATCGGGTGAAAATGTTTTTCTTGATAAACTTCAGCACAATCCTGGCATCATTGGTGGGGTTAGCAATGGCTTCTACCCATTTCAACACATAGTCGACTGCAACAAGTATATATTTGTTCCCAAAAGAAAGTGGGAAAGGTCCCATGAAATCAATGCCCCACACATCAAACAACTCAATCTCCATTATTGGAACCAGGGGCATTTCATGCTTTCTTGTAATGTTCCCTGCTCTTTGACACCTGTCACATTTTTTGACAAAGATATTAGCATCTTTAAACAGGGAAGGCCAGTACATACCTGACTGTAGTACTTTAGCTGCTGTTCTTGCTCCGGCAAAATGTCCCCCATAAGGGAAACTGTGGCATTGCTCCAGTATCTTCTGTTGCTCTTCTTCAGGAATGCATCTTCGCAGTAGTTGGTCGGAGCACCTCTTATAAAGCAAAGGGTCGTCCCAAAAATATTGCTTGGCTTCATGATGGAATCTTTTTCTTCCTTGGTAACTTAAATGATACGGCTCTATACCAGCAGCCAAGTAATTTGCAATATCTGCAAACCAAGGAGCATTCCTTTCAGAGATCATAAGTAATTGCTCATCAGGGAATGTTTCCTTGATCTGATCTTCTTCTTGTGAACTCCTCCTCTCTAACCGAGATAGGTGATCAGCAACCTTATTGTCACTTCCTTTCCGGTCTTTAATCTCAAGATTAAATTCTTGGAGCAATAGTACCCATCTGATCAATCTTGGTTTTGCATCCTTTTTGGCAAAGAGTTGCCTAATTGCTGAATGATCAGTGAATACTGTAGCCTTGGAGCATATCAAATATGATCTGAATTTGTCACATGCAAAAATAACTGCCAACATTTCCTTCTCCGTTACTGTGTAGTTGGCCTGCGCCGGAGTAAGGGTTCTGCTAGCGTAGTACACAGTTCTGAAAATTTTGTCCTTCTGTTGTCCAAGTACTGCTCCTAAGCCGAAATCGCTGGCGTCACACATTAATTCGAAAGGAAGATTCCAATCCTTTGAATGATCAGAGCGGACACCAGCCTTGACTTGAGCTCTAGGAAGGCTGTCATGCATTTTTCATCAAAATTAAACTTCCTATCTTGCTCCAGAAGTTCACAGAGTGGTTTGGCAATATTGGGAAAGTCTTTAATGAAGCGCCTGTAGAACCCAGCATGTCCTAAGAAGCTTCTGATTCCTTTCACTGTGGTCGGGGGAGGTAGCTTCTCAATTGCCTCCACCTTGGCTTTGTCCACTTCGAGGCCTTTGCTCGAGATCTTGTGTCGTAGCACAATGCCTTCTCTCACCATGAAGTGGCATTTTTCCCAGTTCAGCACTAGATTTCTCTTGACACATCTTTCTAATACTTGTTCAAGGTTATTAAGAGAAGTAGAAAAAGAGCAGCCAATAGCAGAAAAATCGTCCATGAAAATCTCTACTACTTCTCCTACTAAATCAGTGAATAAGGAAAACATGCATCTTTGAAAAGTTGTGGGAGCATTACACAGTCCAAATGGCATTCTTCTGAATGCAAATGTCCCAAAAGGGCATGTAAAAGTGGTTTTGTGCTGATCCTCCGGAGCAACCGGGATTTGGTTGTATCCCGAATACCCATCTAAGAAACAAAAGAATTCTTTCCCAGCCAAGTGATCAAGCATTTGATCAATAAAAGGAAGAGGGAAATGATCCTTTCGGGTTGCATTATTCAACTTCCTATAATCTTGACAAATCCTCCACCCAGTTATCTTTTTGGTGGCTATTAACTCATGTTTGTCATTTTCAATCACAGTAATGCCACCCTTTTTTGGAACGCATTGCATAGGAGCAACCCATTTGCTATCAGAGATAGGATAAATTATACCTGCATCAAGCCATTTGATGATTTCCTTTCTTACTACCTCCTTCATATTAGGGTTCAGTCTCCTTTGATGTTCTACAGAGGAGCTATCAGGATCTTGGAGCAGAATTTTATGCAAGCAAACTGCTGGGCTAATTCCCTTTATATCAGCCATTGTCCAGCCGATTGCTCCTCTGTAGTCTTTGAGCTTCTATGTGAGCTGCAGTTCCTGTTCATGAGTTAATAAAGAAGAAATAATCACAGGGAGAATGTCTTCTTTACCCAAGTAAATGTACTTCAGGTGTTCAGGCAAGGGTTTTAGCTCCAAGTGAGGTGGCTGCTGTACTGAGGGCAGTTTTGGTGTTTGCTCTTGCTCCGATCGGTTCAAGGATTCAAAGATCCTTTCCTTCTTCTCCCCAGTGTGTAAAGAACTGATGGACACCAGATACTCCTCCAATTCTTCAAAGTCCTCCATGCTTATTTCTGACTGCAAATGCTCCTGCTGTTCTTGTCTTATGATCAAATCAAGAGTTGAAATGCTGGAGCATTCCTCAGTGTTATCTTCATCAAACTTCATTGCTTTCATGACATTGAACTTTACCTCCTCTCCATTCACACTCATGGAAAGTTCTCCCTTTTTGACGTTTATGACAGCATCACCAGTAGCAAGGAATGGTCTGCCAAAAATTATTGGAACTTCTTGGTCGGCCTCGAAATCTAATATGATGAAATCAGCTGGTAGAATGAATTTATCTACTTGGACAAGGACATTCTCAATTTTTCCTTCCGGCTTAGCTATGGATCGATCTGCAAGTTGGAGAGTGACTGTGGTTGGTCTTGCTGCTCCTATGTCGAGCTGCTTGAAGATAGAAGCTGGCATCAAATTTACACTCGACCCCAGATCGCAAAGTGCTCGACCAAGATAGTTCTTCCCAACTGTACATGGAATAGTAAATACTCCAGGATCTTTCAGTTTGGGAGGAGTCTTAGTCAGGTACTTGCATGATTCTTCAGTGAGGGCTACAGTCTCAAACTCCTCAATCCTTCTTTTCTTTGACAAAACATCCTTCATAAATTTTGCATATGAAGGCATTTGTTCCAGAGCCTCCACCAGAGGAACATTTATGTGAAGCTGTTTCAACAAGTCTAAAAACTTGCTAAACTGCCTGTCTTCATGCTGCTTTTTCAACCTCTGTGGAAAGGGAGGCTCAATGGGTTCACTCCTCCTTTTGCATGGTAGGACATAAGTTGGGATCAAAACTAGTTCCTTGTCCTTCATTGCTCCATCATCCACTCCGGATGTTGTGGCCTCGGGTGTGATTTCATCCTTCTGAACCTTCTCCTTGGGTTTTGTATGAACTTGAGGGTCAGTAGTTCCCTCGACTTCTTCCAACGGTTGTCTTGCTGATTGGTGTTTACGAGACCGTGCCACTAAATCTGGAGGTGGCAGAATTTTTACATCTCGTAAACTTACCGCATTACAATGCTCCTGATCTTCCTGGGATGACTTCTCTGTGTCACTAGGGAGTGTCCATGGTTGTCTCTGTTTGAGTGCTCCAACCAACTGACCAATTTGGGTCTCCAGGCTTCTCATGGCTGCACTGTTCTGGTTCATGT
This sequence comes from Gastrolobium villosum, assembly GCA_032173675.1. Classification (NCBI taxonomy): domain Eukaryota; kingdom Viridiplantae; phylum Streptophyta; class Magnoliopsida; order Fabales; family Fabaceae; genus Gastrolobium; species Gastrolobium villosum. Next base: position 82,212 of record JAVKPL010014209.1, read on the forward strand.
ATTCCTTGACACAAGTCTCAAAGGATTGGGACTTCCCTTCACCCTTATCCCAGTTTTGATGGTTCTGCCTGGAATATGGGGTCGATTCTGGTAGTTTCCTCCACTACCTCCAGCATTGTTCTGACTCTTCCATCCCCGGTTGTCATTGCTCCTGTAGTTATTGTCATAACCACCTGCATAACACACAACAGCCAAATTGTTACATTCTTCAGTTTCATGAGGACCTTCACAAACGGAGCAACTTTGTCTTGATTGAGTTAAGAGAAGTTGCTCGGTCGGTCCTTTCTGTTCCATGGGCTTCCAGTTTATTATAGTGTTTTGGAGCGAAGCCATCTGAGCTGAAAGAGCATCAGTTGAACTTAGCTCCAGAACTCCTGCCTTTTTGGGAGCATGGTCCCTTGTGGTAGGCCATTGAACATGTTTTTTGGAAAGTTTTTCTAACAACTGGTAAGTTTCCGGATAAGTAAAGTCCAAAAGATCTCCCCCTGCAGCCGCATCAACAGTGGCTTTCAGTGGTGGGGTTAAGCCATGATAAAACGTGTGAATAATGCCCCAATCAGAAACTCCATGATTTGGACATATTCGTATTAATTCCTTAAATCGCTCCCACGCTTCGTATAGACTTTCTCCATCATACATTTGGAAAGATGCTATATCAGCCCTCACTTGGGCTTGTTTTGCTTGGGGAAAAAAATCAGGTAACAAACTGCTCACATCGTTGTTCCCAACTAGTGATGGAATTCGGGGGCAATGTTCTCCTCCATTCATTGGCTTTTCCTGCTAAGGAAAATGGGAAAAGCCTCATTCGCATACTTTCCTCCGGAATGCCATGAACTCTGAAATTATCAACTATCTCAGTGAAATTGTCCAAATGACTGTGGGGATCTTCCATGGGCAATCCATGGAATTGACCAGCATTCATGATCATTTGGAACATTGAAGGTTTGATTTCAAAGTTCGGGACATTCAGTGGAGGAGGAACATAACCTCGTTCTGGACCATTTCTGAAGGGAGCAGCCATATCATTCAATGATGGCCCTCTTCCTCCATTCAGTCCTTCATCATTTTCATGATTGTTATTGTTTCCAATGTTACCATTTCCACCATTATTTAAAACTTCAGCCATTGTATGATTTCTTAACCGTTGAACTCTTCTTCTGTTTCTGAAGGTTCTCTCGGGTTCTGGATCA